>JAOEGS010010792.1:0-17255 GCA_025447755.1 Corythornis vintsioides
ATGCATACTTTACCTGGGGAGTCTGTGTTGTTCTGGAATGGATCTAGAAATACCTGGGTGGGTGGTATGTGACTGGGGCAACAAAGTAGGCTTTTTCCTTCATATGTCATAGTAAGATGACCACCAGTAATTCTGATTGTTCTTATACTTTGAAATGTTAAAATAATAGTGATTTTTTAAGACACATGTACATATTTATGTCTATCTGGGGAAAAAAAAAAAAAAGTTTAAAGCTCAGACAGGGGGGTTGGACTAGATGATCTTCTAGGTCCCTTCCAACCCCTAATATTTAGGAATCTATGAAAAGCATGGGAATCTGTGTAGTGCTAAGAACCATGTATCACATAACTATATTTTATATTCTGATGCAGTTACATATCTGTACATTCAGTCTATTACTGAAGAAAGGGTCTATTCTCTTAGATGTTGGGGGCTAACACCTTTTCTCAGCATTAGGTATAATTTATTATCTTACTCAAAGAACTTATATTAAGATTTCAAACTCTTCTTCAACCCTGCTGGAAATTAATGGATGCTTATAAATACTCAATATTAGCTCACCGAAGACTGAGTATATTTCTGAAACGTGCTGCTTGTAGAGATGTGAAGGCCTTTTGCAGCTGTAGAAGTCTAGAGAGAGTACATGGAGCTTGTTTCTTTGTTGTTATTTATATTCTTTCAAGTGAAATAAAAATCTGATCTTGAACAACTTATTTGGGGAGTTTTGTATTGTATTTTTCTGAGAAAAAAAAAAATGTATTTCAAACAAATAACCTAATGTTATTCTGGAAATGGGCTGACCTACCAGGCCTTGGGTGGGAAGGTGGGCAGCAGAGAACCAGCATAGTGCTGGGATGACATTTATGCCCAAAATAGGAGGACAACATCATTGTGAGGTTTAAAGCAATTAATAAAATGTGATAACCTTGTACCTTTTATTCTTGGTTCAGAAAGGTAGTCCATATGCTGTAGCCTTTGTATGGTAAATGAGATACAGATGCCCTTTACTGAAACAGTTTTTATACAGATTTATCTAAGTTATCTGCAGGAGTTTATTTGTCAGCTTAATTAGACAAAAACCAAATTATCAATCAGGCATAGACCCTAACCTTGCTAGTATGTACATTCCAATAGCATTTAGCTGCTCTGTTAGGTGACTGTTCTTCTAGTTCCTGCTTAGGAAGTGTATATTTTGAACATGCATGTGTAATGTAGCTATGAAATCTTAGGCAAAGTATTCTGCAGTACCAGCTCTTCAAGGTGACTTTCTTTCACGCTTTGGTGCTTCTTGCATTTCCATTCGTCTGTGTGCCATATCTTGCTTCATATCCAGCTGGATTACATAGAAATTGATCATGATGTTTAAGATAGAGCCAAAACTCCCAGGAGATCGCCTTTATGCAAATCACATTCTCTAGAGGAGTGAATAGATGCTTAGAATAAAGGAAAGGTGGATAATTACCTGTTGGGTGGTAAATAATCATATGCCTAAAAGAAGGCTGAAAAATAAGCACTGCATGTGTCTGTCTTTGATATTTTTGCCTTTGATATAATTTAGAATTCTTGGTGTAATGCTTAATACTTGGAGGCAAAATGTCATTTTACAGACAGAAGAATTTTATCTCGTTATATTTTCCTGATCTATTGCTCATCCTTCATTTTCTGAATCTATTTGTATATTGTATCTCTGTAAGTGTGCTTTTTTGTTTGTTCATGGGGGGGGTGATTAATTTTGTTTTTTTAAGAAAAATACATACATTTCAAACTCAAAGCAAAAATAAACCCAACACTGTTGCTCTGTCCACCGACTATTCTTCAAGTGTGATGTGTATGTGAGGAGTTAGCAGTATTACAAGGTGCAAATAAAAGTGAAATGTATGAGTTGACTCATTTTAGAAGTTTGCAGTGAAAAATATAGGCCAGAGTCCTGAAAAATATCGCCTGCATAATACATGTCAGTATATCTACATATATGCCTAATACATGTGTGGATAGCTATACATATTCCTAATTTGATTGCTTTGAGTTTTAGGAGGATTATTTCTATGCTTCAAATTAAGCAAAAGTAATTCTTTTCAGGATCAGCACCTTGTCTACTGCTTACTGGAGCTTATTCAAATATTTATGAAAACAAATTCCCATCATCTGTGTAAGTTCTAAAAAATCTTTGAAGCTGTAAGAATTGCACTGTTGTTTTTTACTACTTTTTTTTATACTACTGTTCATAGATGGATTTTGTTTCTTTAGTTTACTTAATGACAACTACAAACTTGTCAAGGACCCAGCTAGTGTAAATTCAAGCTTAAGCAGTTCTATGTATTTTGCTTGTGAAATGTAAATAGGTACCTGAAAAAAGGGAAAAATAGAGAATGTAAATAAAGGTAAACTATACATATACTTGAAAGAAAAAATTAAAAGATTCCCCTCCAAATAATTCTCATTCTCTGACGATAATGAGTTAAATCCTTACTTCCGTGGTATAAACGTTTCCTCTTGACAGGTTTCACAAACCCACTAATAATTAAGTAAAATAGCTTTTTTTGATCTTTGATTAACAAACTCATTGTTTTGTAAAAGTAGTATTCTGGAACTACAGAATAGTTGACTCAGGGAACTCTGGAAGTCATCTGACTCTACACCTCTACTCAGGTAGGGTTGCCTAGAGCATGTTGCCCAGGACCATGTCCAAGAAGCTTTAGAATATCTCCAAGGATGGAGACTCCATGACATCTCGCAACCTTTATACTGAGTTCCAGTACTCCATTGCCTTTGCAGTTCAAAAGTGTTTCTTGATGTTCAGAGGGACTTGTGGATGTTAAAATACTACTGCATGGAATTTTCCTTCCTGTGGGATCGCAGAGATTCTCACCATCTGTGACCTTGTTGGCAGTTGTTTGTAAAACAGTAGAAAGGTGTTTTGACTATGGGTTCTGTGGCACCCCAGCCAATCACCCCAGGAGGTGGCTGGCTTCTTGTCCAATTACCTTGAAGTTAAAAGGGTATAAGAAGAGCTGTAAATTACTAAATAAAAGCTTCTTGGCATCTTGGGGAAGAAAATCATCTCTGCCTCGCTCTTTCTCCTCCTCCGGCAACGGGCAGATAAACGACAGGGACTCACCTGTTTCATTCTGTGCCCATTGCCTCTTGTCCTGTCTCTGGGAATCACTGAAAAAGCAGCTCTGTCCTCTTTACACTGCTCCTTGTTGTATCTATATACACTCATGAGATTCCTCCTGAGCCTGCTGTTCTGCAGGCTGAAGTATTAACATTTCTGTATAGAAGTACCCTTAATCATTTTAGGAATCTGTGAGTCAATTATCTTAGTGGCCCTGTGCTGGACTTTATCCAGCAGCTCCATATTTCTCCTGTGCTGAGATGCAGCCTCAGCTGTACTGAGTAGAGGCAAAGAATCACCTCCCTCAACCTGCTGGCAATGCTTTGCCTAATAGTACAGGATGCAATTTGCTTTCTATGAGGCAAGGCTCTGCTGGCTCATGTTCAGCTGTCCACCAGGACCTCCTAATATGTATCTACAACTTAAAAATATATGTGGATTTGAATTTTGCAGATTTTTTTCTAAAATATTGTTGAGATATACTGAACTGTAATTTTTATAGAAATAAAATGTTATATATTTTTATGTAATTATGTTTTTAAAATAGAATGTGTTAGTTAAAAAGCTACCTAGTCATATATTTTTGTATTCCTCATGCTTTGCTGTTACATTTTTGCCTTTAGGATTATTCTGGTCCTGTACTGAAATACTAATTGGATTATTGTCTCAGACATTATACAAAATTCAGGTTGTTTTTCATATAGATTAATATAATTTGCAAAGAATATTAAATGCAGTATAATCTCTATTTTGCAAGATATCAGAAGTGATGTTAATGTTGTTTAGAATATCTCCCAAAGCACAAAGAGTAAATACAGCTAAAAAAAAATTGAAATAAAATTGAGCAGCTTGCTTTCTCTAAACCATCAGTTTGTGGAACCCTTGTTCATATTGATAAACACTTTTCAGATAATGACATTCTACTAATCTGTTCAATCTGAAGAGACAAACAGGACATGACCTCCTAACTTCAGTTCTTTTGGAACAGTCGAAACAAGTGTTAACAGGTATCTCAGTGATAAAATTGAAGGAAATGGCAAATAGGTTATGATAACTATTTTAATCCACAACATAACATGGCTACAATGAAATGAGATGTCGGAATATTATTAATTTATTCTTTATCAATAGTCTCCAAATATTGAACAAAATTATACTCAATAAAAGGAACTTCACACTCCACTGTGTGACTTAAATATGTCCCAGGACCACCTTCTCTGACATGCAGCTAGAATCCCACATGTCTGGGTCAACCAACTGTTGATATTTACCATATGATTATTTTACAAGTTCTTTGAGCACCAGTAAACAGTTATCAGCCCTCATTTCTCCAGTTTCAGCCTCACCTTCTGATATCTTACATGTTCCGTATATATATATATCTTAAATTTAGTGCCCCACTCAATAGGTCTCTGTATTAATTTTTACATTTTAATCCTATAGTCTTACAAACATTTTTATGGTGGGGAACACAGTTAAAAATAAGGAAAATAAGGTTCCTTTTTTTCTGGATCTCCATCAACTGATCTAAAAGGGTGCAGCCCTGAAATTTGTCTGCAGTGTATTTTTCTTTTCTACAGTAGTTATCACTTAATTTCCTGTGAGGGAGCAAATATATGAAAATAAGTCTTTACCCTTCTGCCTTAATGTTCATCTTGGTTTTTTTTCTAAAATGTTATCTGTTAGTCCATCAGTTACCATATTAGAAGCAGCATTAAGCTTATGCTGTGTTTGTAAATATTTCATATTAGTTTCATGGGTAGCTTATCTACTAATTATACATATTAACAAAAAAAGGTCATTTTATCATGGGAAAGGTTATGATCCCAGGCACTGAAATTAACTATCAGTGTCTTTAAGACTGGAAAAGGTGGGATTAGACAGTTGATATGCAGCACAACTGTACCTTGTAAAGAGTGGTCTTGTAATATATATATATTTAAAAAAAAAAAAAAATAATCACAGTAAAACCTGAAAGAAATATGGTATGGGTACTCAAAAACCCCAGGTAAATAAATTTATTAATATATGGAGTCAAAATCTGCCTCGTTTGAGACTTACCTTCTTGAAAGCAACTACTAAAAATAATTGCATTTATAATTTTTTTAATTATCTATGGTTCAGCCACTTTAAAAATGTAAAGTCAATTTTTGATGTATTGATTTTATGAAACTAACATACTGCCAAATTCAGTGCAATTATTTCAAAGCATAATTTACTACTTTAAATGAGTAGGGTTTGACCATGATTTTTCAGGTTTGTCTTGTTACTTTAAAAGGGACACACTGAAACAAACTTTCTCACCTGAAAAAAAAAAAAAAAAGGTCTTTTTGTCTTATCAGGAAGTTCTTGTCCACTAATTCTCTATCTTATCCTTTCAAAATTTATAGCTTCCCTCTTAAACATTTCAAACTGAACTAGCGCAAGGCTATCAAACTCTCTTGCTATAGAATTATTATTTTTTTTTTTTTTGGTGATTGAAAGAAGGGGCACACTGCACCCAGTAGAAAAGACAACCCTCAGAACAAATGACCTGTCAGTCTCATCTCTGTGCCTGGGGAGATAAGGAACAGATTCCTCCAGAAGCTCTCATAAGGCATGTGGTGGTCAGGGAAGTGATTCAAGAAAGCCAGCATGGCTTTACTAAGGACAAGCCCTACCTGACCAACCTACTGGCTTTCCACAAGAGTAACTAAGTGGACAAGGGCTGTGGATGTAATCTATCTGGATTTTGTTATGGTACCCCACATCATCCTCCTTCAAGTTGGAGAGACATAAATTTGATGGGTGGACTGTTCAGTGGATAAGGAATTAGCTGGATGGTCACATCCAGAGGGAGGTGGTTAATGGCTCAATGTTCAGATGGAGAGCAGTGACAAGTGGGAGACACTCAGGGGTCCATGCTGGGACTGGTACTCTCTAATATCTTAATCAGAGATATAGTCAGCAGGACCAAGTACACCCTCAGCAACTTTGTGAATGACACCAAGCTGAATGGTACAGTTGATAAGCCTGGACAAGGATGGAGATGTAGGCCCAGCTGAACGTTATGGGGTCTTGCACCAAGGTCAGGACAATGCTCATTATCAATACAGGCTGCAGGATAAATTGATAGAGTGCAGCCCTGCAGAAAAGGACTTTGGGGATATTGGTGGCTGAAAAGCTGGGCATGAGCCAACAATGCACAATCACAGCCCAGAACTCCAGTTGCATCTGGGGGTGCATCAAAAGGAACTCAGACAGCAGATGGAGAGAATTGATTCTGCCCCTTTGCACTGGTGAGACCTCACCTGGAGTACTGTGTCCATCTCTTGAGCCCTCAATACAAGAAGGACATGGACCTGATGGAGAGGGTCAAGAGGAGAGCCACAAAAATGATCGGAGGGCTGGAGCACCTCTCTTGTGGTAACAGGGTGATTTGGGGTTGTTCAGCCTGGAGAAGACTAGGAGCCAGGAAAACCTAATAGTGGCGGTCCTGTGCCTGAGCAGGGCCTACAAGAAAACTGGCTGAGGCCTGTTGCTGTAGGATGAGGGGCAATGGTTTTAAATTAGAGAAAGGTAGATCTGTATTGGACATTAGGAAGAAATTCTTTGCTATGAGGGTGGTGGAACACTGGAGCATATTGCCTAGAGAGAGGTGGTAGAGGCCCCATTTGTGGAGACATTCAAGGTCAGGCATGATAGGGCTCTGAGCAACTTGGTCTTATTGAAGATGTCCCTGCTTACAGAGGCTAGTTGACCTTCAGAGGTCCCTTCCAACTCAATGCATTCTATGTTAAAGGAATTCAAAATTTTTAACAAAAACTATTATTAGCAGTAATTTAGAACCAACCAAGAAAATCAGCATTATTTCACATTATTTAATCTATAAAATGCTTTTGTTTATAGCTATAAAATTGTAATCTGTAGTGTGTGTGAAGCAATGGCAAATGTCAACTTTAGATATTTAGAGCTTAAAGATATTATTGTGGTCCTCTGTTTGGTCCTTTAGTAAACGATGGTACTTGCTTTGTACTTCCTTCCATTAACCACAGCACTATTCTTCTGTAATTAAAGACATTATTCTCAGGAAGATTATTTCAGAGTGTTGTTTATTTGTAAAAATATAGTTCTTTCTGGTTTTGTTTCATCAGATGTTCTACGATCTTTCTTTTTGTTGACTTTGCACTTAATTCTTACAAACTTAATGCTTACAAAATGAAGCTTTTTCTTTTTTTTGTCTTTCTTAAAGTTTCTCTTTTGAAATTGGTTTCTACAGGTTTTGTTTGTTTGTTGTTTGTTTGTTTAGGTTATTTTTAGGTTTCTTTTTTTTGCTTCTTTGTTTTCTTTTTTGTTTGTTTGGGGTTTTTTATCATTTATCCAACCTTCACAAGAATCTAAGTGCATGTGTATGAGTATATTGGGAAAACTAGGTGACTTGGATGTGTGTTGTGTGCCAGGATGAAGTCATCCTTACCAAATGTATTAAGTTTATGACCTCTTTGCTAACATCACTGCTGCAGTCTTACTGTTCAGTATATGAAGATAGAGCAGCTCAACATGTGAACATGATGCTGGTTTTAAAACGAAAAGTAGGCAGGAGGGAAGCAAAGAGAGACTGGGGACAGCACCAGAGATACAATCAGAGGTAGTAATAAAGCTTATCATTGCCCTGTCTTCCATAGTGCCATGGTGGGGCTGGTCCTTGCTGAAAGAGGCATCAACAGCACTCTGAATGTTTTATGACTGCTTGTATCAAATGGTAAGCAGGAGTTCTGAGGGTTTCTTCTGAGAGATGTTGTGATTTTTCTTCTTGCTAACATGCTGAGCAAACCAGCTTATTAATGATCCATCACTTTACAGGGAGTTCTAAAGTGACAGGAATTTGTGAGATGCATATGAATGCTAGAGAACAAACAGAACTCCCATACACATAATATAAGCAGCAAGCAGATTTTGTCTTTCGTACGTGCATGCTATTAGACACCAACTGGTTTTGTTATTTTGAAATGATTGTAGAAATCCTTGCAAAGTCTTGCCTGAGACTTCCTTTGTGTCTTGAAGCAAACATTCGTCCCAGCTAATCATGTCCAGCATTTTAAAACTTTGTCTGTCACGAGAGGTCACAAGGATTTTATAGCTGCTTTGGATATCCATGAGAGAAACTGAAGAAGAAACCTGTGAGTGGAAGTGCCTGGGGTTCATCGATAAATGGTCTACCAGTTTTAACAAAGATTTAGTGAAACTGACAAAATCATCTATCGGCTCTAGATGTGTTGTAATTGCATCATAGTCTTTTAAAATTATTGATTGAGTGGCTATCAGGGTTGTGATGTTAGCTGATGATACTTTGGTGGTGGTTTGGTTAAAAGGTCAGGAAGCCATTGGACTCCCTTAACAAAACAGTTATGTACAGTTTCAGTTGTAAAAAGAAATGACTTTGAATTGTTCACTGAATTATTCAGAGTTTAAAATGTAAAACTACCATATTTGGCTAAATATGTCTTGTTTATGCAGTATTTCTGACTTTCCTTTTGTGTCAGGATTTGTGGCTTCCTAACCCAAGTAATTTAGACAAATTGTTCACATAGAATTTACAACTCATTAGGTGAATTCAATTGAAAATTAAATATATGTATGTATGTACACACATGTATTTGATAGTTTTATTATAAGGTTGCTAGAGGAAAAGGTATAAGGGAAGTGTGTGTGCTGTATTGGTTTTTTTTCAAAGATGATGGGGAGAAAATAAAAGTTTTTAAAAGCTTTGGATTTTCAAGACCATTAAATTAAAAAATAATGATAATTTTTGTAGAAAACTTGTGATCTCATCTTCATTAATTCATTAGAGATCACAAGTTTCCTGTCTGCAATCTCTTTACGTTCCTTTCCTTATTGACAATGAAACAGTAAATAACCAGTGAGAGATCTCAACTTCAGAGGGGAAAAAAAGCAAATTGGTGTTTAAATAACAAATTCCTCCATACAGGCATATAGTAACTACTTTTTCAGTCTAAGGGGACAGTTTTATTTAAATTATAATCATAACAAATATGTGGAATAAATTGCTTTCACCTCTTATAGTAGCTAATAAGCCCCCTTAACGCCATGACAGCACTTAAATCTAGAATAGGTTTGAAATAAGAAAATGTGGGGTTTTTTCCACCATGGGAGATTTGGATGGGCTTTAGAAGTTCCCAGCAGATGAAGGTGTTTTTCTGATGATTGTTTCTTGCTTATTTTGCTGCTGTGAATAATACTGTGTTCTAAGAGATACTGGGGGTCAGATCCCTCCAGGCAAACATGAGGAAATTTTCAGGAAGTAGTGAATTCAGCTGCTGAGTTACCAGATTACTGTACGTACTACATAACTGCTTAGATTAAATCAAGACCTATGTTCTACAGTGTTTAGTGATGTAAATACACTGGCTATCCAGTATTCTGCATGTGCCAGGGAAAACAAAGCTGTGTAGAGAGTACCCCCTTTAATTTTGGCAGATTTGGGGTGAAAACTCTAGATCCTTCAGTACATAGATTTTCTTTTCTAGCACTTCCCTTTGTGAACATTAGCATTTGATATATATTTTCTTCCTTGCAGACAACAACACCAAAAAAAAGCAATTTTTTTTTTATTTTTATTGTAAACTGAGAAGAATCTTGTTATACATCATAGTTTCTTTTTCTTATTTTTATTTTAAAACCTGTGTTTTGAGAAGTCTGTTAGTTGTTTCAATACTATTAGCCAGAAAAATTTCTTCTTTAACATTCTGGAGAGCAGTTAAACACACCCAAACCACTGAAATAGTTGTCCACAATCAATGCTTACTGATTTCAGATAACTGCACTGGTTATTTCCAGCTAGTGCAGCAAATTTTCTTGTATTGTTATCTGCATATATTCTCAGCCACAACCTGATGTATTTCATCTCAAGATGTCAATTACTGAAATAGAAAGCTCAATTACTAATTAATATTAGTAATTAACATTATGCAAACAGTATGCTTTGCTCTTGGCAAACAAATGGGAAGGTGAAGTTCCATCCTAGAAGAGCTTCCAGCTAACCAAACAAAAAATGGGTATGATCTGCATAGAAAAACCTCAAATATTTATAAATATGTGGGTCTTCATGGTTCTAAAACATCTGCAACTATAATGTATACAAAACTTGGCATTATTTTCCTAATCTTGTCAAAATTATAATTTTGTGCTAACTACTTGTACATCTTAGATAGTAAAACAATCTCTCTTACTGTATTTATAGTAATTTTATGTGGCAGGAACAGAGATTTTTCCAAGGAATGTTGGGTGCAGTAAATATATATGTGGAAATAACGATCTTAAGCAGGACTGTTGTGGTATCTACAAAGGGAATGCATATATATATTGTTTCTCCAAATGCATTTTCACATGCAGTTAACATGCCTTCTTGATAAACAGTTTGCTCTTTCAGCATTTTATTCTACCCTTCACATCTTTGTATATATTTGTGTCTGTGCTTACATGCACTGTATTTAGTTTCCCAGTGTGTATAATGACTATGAACACCACTAAGTGATGAAGCATCACATGTAAAACTAGGTACCAACTGTTTGGAGGTTTGATTTGTAGAATACGGCTTGAGGTTGCCATTTATGGTTCCTTGCTTTCTGTACAAATGTTTTAAACCTTAAATTCAATTATTCTAATACAGATAAAACTTTTGAGAGATCCTGTTTGGACAGTTCCATTACTGTTGTGGCCTTTGTCTCAGCTTTACTTCAAAACACCTTCGCATCATAATCGTCTTTCCTTTTTGTTCCCCTTACTTGCAGCTCTGACTCATTTCTGTTCTCTGTCCCATCCTAATGAGTTGCACACTTTCAGAATGCCTTCTTCATGCAGTCTTCCAAATTTATAAATTAATATAGTATATAAAATTGTATTGTACATTTTATATACAGTTGCACATGGTATATAAAATTTGTATTTAAAAATACAAATTCTGAGACATTATCTTTACATCATTTTTGTCCCCATCTGTTTTCTCCTCTGTTTCTTTTCCTCTATTTGGAGTCTTCTTGCAGTAACAAGAATTAATTCTTATGTCTTTGAGTTTTTCCTGTTTACATTCCCACCCATGCTGTCTGTGGTGCTGGAGCCTGAATGGCAACAGACTTTTTTAGTTCCTTTTCTGTGCTTATGAAAAGACGAAGTTGCTACAGGTACTGGAACTCTGGGCAAATGATCTATGTTCTACCAGTGACCTGCATGTCACAGTCCCTATATAGAGACCCAGCTCTTTTCCTGAGCTACCTGAAGATGTGAGGATATGGATGCTGCCTGTCTCCTTCATTCTGCTGTACTCTGGGCAAAATCTATATGTGAGGTATCTCATAGGCTGCTTTTCTCTTGGAAAATTAGTACAAGGCAATAACTCTTGAAATGCATCTCAAATCACAAGGTATCACATTTAATGTATGCAGTCATCTTCAGGGGGAGGCTCTGCTTCTCTGATCCAATTGGGAGTGTCAGAACTACAGTGGAGACCAAGATGATCCATGAACCATACACACCCAACAGGAGGTGAATTTCAGGTATATGATGGTACCTTGAAATCTTCTGGCATTTGAGACATTTCCTTTGATCTCTTTTTTTACCATACATAGCTGCTGTAGCCTCTGCTTTGCTTAGTTGGATAATAGTAGTTTTACATTAGTACTTGCAAAGGCTCTTTACTGTTGGTTCATACAAGCCCTAGATCAGTGCTGGAACAAGAAAGATCACCAATCACTTATTTGATATACTATCTTAAATCCTAGAACTGCACAATTCATTAACCCTATTAATCCTGCTATTAGTACTGTCTTTGAGTTAATTTCAATTATTATGATTTCTCTGATTGGTGCAAAGTCTTTAGACATTCTGATATTATAAACCTACAGTGTTGCTGAAACTATAATTGGGTTTTGTGTGGTAAACTAAGCTATAGATAAATAGGTATGATTGACCTTCTGCCTATTGGGAGATGGACTTGTGGGTCTATAACCCAGAATTATTCAAGTATGAGAAGAGGTTGTGCAACTGCTGGGCATGGGTGGTTTGGCTTTCAAGAGAAAGGGAAACAGTCTTGTGAGTGGTGCTTGCAGGAGGCTGCTTGCACAGCCCAGTCAAGAACAGTCTAGGATTTCACTAGCTGAATTTAGTGAACTGAATGAAACAAGTTTTAGCACAAGCTTGATTTTAAGAGCAGTCTGTTGCAGATAAAGGTGCCTTAAGGGGGGATGGAAACATTCAGCGTTCAGCAGCCGATTGAGCGATAAAGAGATTTAAGGTCTGTACTTGAAAAGTGAAATGTTACAGCAGTCAGGCTCAGGATGGCCTTAGATGAGACATTTCTGCAGGCGAGTCCAAATTCTGCCCTACCCATGCAAGTTTTATCTCTGATACTATTAAGAATCACCTTGCTTTCTTCAGCCAACCACTCACTTGCTATTAGCTTGTGTTTGTTACATTCATTTATCCATGACTGCCTTTGCTCTGCTTCCAGGCTACCCTCAGGCGTCCTGCTTCTGCACGTGTCATGGTACCAGGATGCAGCTTCAAAGTGAGAAATCTTGAGGCATCCTGGAACACAACAAAGAGAGCTGTAGCTGGTTGAATAAAACAAACACTGTTCAAAATTCCCAAACTTTGGGGCCTGGAGCAAATGCCTTGTTTGTTTTTCCACCATTCCCTTCAGGGGCTGCTTTGAAGGAAACAGTTCTGTGCCAGGCATTGACTTAGGAGGAGCAATAGTACTGCATGTATCAGCAGATCTGAAAATTTTTTTTCAGTGATTAGAGGATTGATCTTGAACTTAAAGTGTTTCAAGGACTGAACATGTGCATAAATCTGGGAAAGCATTTGTAATTGAGACAATAGCAATTTTGAGTAACATATTTGTTTTAAGACTCACTGAATTATAGAGGCAGTAGGTAAATATTTTATCTACATCACTGAGCAAAATGCAGATCTTAGTACCTGGAGTGAGCATGCTTTGGGATTTTTAAAATTTCTTCATATTTTTAACTGAGCAAACCAATATTAAAATAAAGATATTCTAAAATATTCAAAATAAAGGACATCAAAAGCCAAAACAACAACAACAAAATCCCTCTGTACTTTGACTGCAAATTGAAATATATAGGCCTAAAAGTATCTACACATTTTTATAACTGTGGTAAACTCACTATTGAAATGACAACATAGTTAATTAAAAATTATTTACAGGCATTTGCCAGATACAGAATTACAGAATTCATCATAAGCTGCAAAATCCAGCAAAGAAACAGCACATATCTGGAAAGTTAACCCACCTTGAGTCTATTACATTGCTGACTTGAACTTGGAAGTGCAGACTGAACAACTGGCATAGCCCTAATCTGATTATGTTGTGAACAGTCACTAAAGGTGTTTACATGGCCATTCCACTCCTGCCTCTGGCTTCATACTTTCCTTCCCTGACTCACTCTATAGCCACCTTAGCCAAATCAGTTAACAAAGGAGGAAGAAAACAATAGAGAAAGGGAAAAAGAAGGGAGGGAAGGAAGTTTTTGTTGCTTTAGGTTCCTGAAATGGCATCATTTCAGGATAGATCCAGTGCTGGTGTAGAGGAGTGAAACATATGGGGGAAAATCTACTGAGATTGCCTTTTGAGTAACAGCTTGCTTGTGTTTCAGAGTAACTGTAGTAAGCATTGTGTTCTGGGGTGTTTTAGCTGTACTGGGTATGCTTACAGCACAGCCACAGTGCTGGCTGCAGTGGACACAGGCAGATACACCTGAGGAAGCTCAGATCTCAATTCAGTTCATTTTCCAGCACTTTTTTTACTGGATAATGAATTGACATCACCTTCTGGGTTTGCATTTGCGATGCTTAATGTACATTAAACCTTCATTTCTGCCTGGAAAAAGAAAGTATATTTTGCCTTTATCACTGATATGCCCAGAAAGAAGCTGAATTTTCTTCTGCCAATTACAAAGTCTGCAGGCAAAGGATTTTGTTTCATTCCAAGTAAATGGTGTGTGGGGTTGTCTAGTGCAAACTGTAACCCTGAGTGTAGAAGAAATCATATAATTGATCTTATGTATGTTGCTAATACTGGATTCCCTGCTAAGACAGAGCAAACAGTTGTAAAATCAACTGCAGAAGAGATCTCAGTATGAAATACGACCAGACCCTTTCATCAGAATCACAGTTTTCTTTCAGTATTAAGGACCACAGTAGGTAAACTCAGCACATGTAAATTAAAAGCTAATCTATGGAAAATTGTGGTTGAGGGGCATGAATTCTTTATTTGCATTTTTAAATGAAGAAAACGGAGGATAATAAATTGCACATTTCAAATATTCTAAAAGTACATTCTGTTCTGTTTTCTTCATACTTTTTTTGCCCAAATAAAGTTTATTTTACTAGTCAAGGCTTTGTGATAAATAATATTGCAGAAATGGTCCCATGTTTTTTAAGAGCTGTTTATCATCTAAAGCTCCTGTGAATTTTTACTGGACCTATGAATGTTTAGCACTCCAGAAATCAGGTCCATAATAGCTGCATCCTCTGTACTTCTGATATTTTTAAAAAAATACTTAGAGAGACTGTCTAAAAGGAAATAACAAATTCAAACATTTCTCCGAGAAAAATGCCACCAATTATAAACCTTTTCTCTACCTGTAATAAAAGTCAGAGCAATATTTTTATCTGCTGCATTTTGTATACACACACGCATAAAAATTATATACAAAAGACCCATGACTCAAGCTGTGCAAATAATGGATTTTTGGTCCACCTCCCCAAAAAATGTAAAAGGCCCAAAGAATCCTCAAGTGATTTATTCTTACTGAGCCAATTTTTTCTTTCAAAATTCAAGATGAACAGATAAGTTGAAAAAGCTCTTGTGTGAAAAGAAGCCTCTTTTAAATTAAAAAGTAATATATGTGAAGGAAGTGTTATTGTCCATAATTTAGAGAATTAGGATGGTTTTTCTGAAAGTAACAGAATGGAAGGTTTTACAAGTGAGAAAAATGCAATTAAAAATCAGTCCATTTTAATGAAATAAATGATTGGGGGAAAAAAACTCCAACTGTTGTACAGTGTTAAAAAACAGACACATGAATAACAGTCAGAGAAGATTTATCAAGAAAGTTAATACCAAACTAAATGATGTTGAATTTGTCAGAGAATTGTGAATTGAAGCATCATGGTGAATGTCACCTATCTTAAATTTACTAAAGCTGTTGAGACCATCTGAGATGAGATTCTTGTAAGCAAGCCAGGAGAGAGTAGTTTAGATAAAACCAAGATAAGGCAAGTGTGAAACTGTTTGGGAAACAAGGTGTTTTTGGAAAGGTTAGATAGTAACCTGCCTTCTACTTAGATAGTATCTGTCTTTAGAAGGGATGCAGGTTACCAATAATCCCTTCTGGTCCAATTTTCTGTTTCAGTATAGGCCTGTCATTTGGTGATGACATTTGCAAGAGAAAAAAACATGCAAAGACATATTTAAATTACTAAAGATATCACAGTATTCTCTGGTAGGTCAAGAGAACAGAAAGTTGAATTTTGTTTTCAGTTCTAAGGGTAAACCTAACTGTAGTTAATCAAATTGTAACCTTGTTTTGACTTCTACCTGTACTGTAACTACGTTCACTGGCTGATATTGCAGTTTTCTCTGTTTCTCTGTAAGGCTAGCTCTGTAGAAAGAACATCACTACATTAAAGGAGAAACACAAACCAAAAAACATAATAGAAAATAATTTTTTTCCATTTTTCCAATTATATATTTCAATAGCAAATGCAATAGATAAACTTGGTAGACTATCTTAAGTCTACAAATGCTTTCCTACATAAACTTTATTTATATATTTAAATTTAGTGTATTTATTTTCCTCAGCTTTTGATACAGTTAATATTTTTAGTAAGTATTTGAGTGTGTTTAACTGTTAGACATCTTTAGCTTCCAGACATGTTTGGCAGTGTGGAAGCTGTAAAATATTAAGGTATGGCCTTTTATTTTCTCTTTATTCTTTAATTTTCTTAGTATAAAAAAAAAAAATCACCTGTATTTTACCTTTACAGCTAGAGTGTTTTGTTTTTTCTATACATAGTGTTGTATTGTCATCTGTCATCATGTAATCACACTCACCAAATCTAATGGAAATTCACAAATAATATTATCTTTTCTTTAAAATTTTATCAGGAATTCTTTATGTGTTATTTTTGTATTAGAATAAGAAAAGGGATGCATTGCACATTGATTTTTAATTGAGAACAAAATTTAGCTCTTTCATTATTCATTACTTGTTTATGACTATTTTATTACATCCTTCATAGTTTTTCTAAATATTTTAGTTTTGAACTGATGTAATAATTTATAAATATTGAATTGCTTGTCTGATATATTGTTTTCCTTATAGACTGTCATCCTGATCATAAGTGTCTAAACTAGTAAACTATATTAAAAACAAACA
The DNA here is from genome assembly GCA_025447755.1 of Corythornis vintsioides. NCBI lineage: Eukaryota > Metazoa > Chordata > Aves > Coraciiformes > Alcedinidae > Corythornis > Corythornis vintsioides. Next base: position 16,579 of record JAOEGS010010792.1, read on the forward strand.
GAAATGGAAAAGCAATTACTTGCTCTCAAACCTGCATAATGTTATGGATACCATTTCACACTTTTTGGGTCCTACCTCACTCTCCCCTCTTGCCTGGAAAACATTAAAAAAGAAATCTAGATGAGCACCAGTGTTTAATTTCCCCTATGCTAAGTTTCAGGGTTCTTCACAAAGTGGTTCAGCTGCTGAGAGTGAGAAGGGAATATTAGATTTTTGATTGTCTATTCTAAACACCAGAGGCTCAGGATTCCATCTAGTGATACTTATGAACCTTCCTCACGCAAAAAATGTTCAAGCACTCCCTTGTGCCTGAAATGCACTTTTCACTGTCCTTGGAGCTTATTTTCAATTTTAATAGAGCAAGTGCCAGATATGGGATTGTTCTGGGGATCTGTTTTGTTCAAGTTAATTTGTCCAGTTACAGTTGCATGGCTTTTCCTTTATGTGAGTGTGTGGAATTTGCCACATGCCATCATAAACTGTTTGATGATGATCACTATGGATTCCAAAACTAAAGTCCTACAGGCTATTCTTTATAAAGCAGTGTAGTTAGGCCTTTGATTTAGACTTCATCTAAGGCCACTACAGTGCAAGGTGAAGAGGCTCCCCAGGGAGGTGGTTGAGGCCCCATCCCTGGAGCTCTTGCAGGGGAGGTTGGCCAAGGCTCTGAGCAGCCT
>JAOEGS010010792.1:34318-48518 GCA_025447755.1 Corythornis vintsioides
TGGGGATGGAGGTGAGGCTGACTGGTCTAGAGTTGCCTGAGTCCTCCTTCTTACCCCTTTGGAAGGTTGGAGTGATCTTCCTTGCTTATCTGTCTAAATCCTGACATTAGGACAATCATTGTTGGTAGGCTGTGAAGATGTCAGGTTGCATCAGTTCAATGCAGTTTTGGATACATTGTAATTAATTTTGCAGCTAGAATATGCTTGTTAGAAATAAAGTGATCCTATGAAGTTTAGAAGGGCTGACAGCTGTATTCACAGAGAATCATCCTACATTTTAGCTTATTGAATTAGTACTTTGCATAAAAAGTCTTCATCTGGCTAAGGAAAATGAATTCAGGGACCCTTTAACACATACCTTTTAAAGTTATAGAGTAGTTTCTAAGTCCAAGGAAAGAAGTATAAAATAGTGAAAGTGGCTGATTTACTCTGACTTTGCCCTCTTGCTGTGTACTAGCCCTGTCAAATTAAGATAATATCTTTTTTACATCAGAATTTTAGAAGACTGTTTTCTGGTCATAAAACTGGTAAGAATAGTATTGTTTCTTTACTAATTCTAGCTAAGGATTCCTGGTATACATTACATGGAAATTAGATTCAAAATACACTTTGCATGCATCAAGATGAGGAACATGTTTGACACCAAAAGTCTCGTTGGAAATGGTCCTTAAGACAGTCCTGAATGATGAGAGAAAACAAACTAGGGCAGTGGACACAACTACATCTACCCAGTATTCCATGTTATTTTTATAGGAGATGGGAATCCTGGACAAACACATAGAGCTAATCAAAGATTGAGGAAGATCTAAGTAGTATATAGTTTATTTGGAGTGGCATTCCCATATGGTTAAGTTGTAAACTCATCCAAATATGAGCAGAAGCATATGAGTTGTATGAAAATATTACAGCAATAAAACTTCCTTAATGTCTGACACTGTGGACTAAATTTTTTTTTAGGAAAATATACATTTAATCACTACTTTGGAAAAATCTATATTGGACCAAGAAAAAAAGAAAGCAGGCAGGTCTATTAAAATACCTGCAACAAGACATGTAACATAACTATTTGTTTGAAATAGAAATCTTGAAGAGAATAATGTTTTGAAACTAATACAACCAGGGTTGTCATTGGGTTTTTTTTCATATTCATCAGGCATCAAAAGAAGAATCGTAAGCCTTCTCTTCAATTTAAACTGTGAATTTTCTAAAAATTATTTTTTCACTAGTAGTATATATTTTTCTCAGCTGAAGTTAAAAAAAAAAAACCCCATACAATGGTAAGATCTTGTTCTGCATAGCAGTTTGAGTGGATTTACTGCTTGTAAAACTGAAAAACAGAACCTTTAACTAAAGGTCAGGTAGATGGCATAATATTAGGACTTCATAACTTCCTTATGCAGTCCAAACACTATCTTATTGGAAATAATAAAATTAGCATGACTGTTTAGCTCTGAGTAACTTTGAACTACCAACAGAAGCTGCATTTAATTACAGACTTGCAAATAGTCTCCGTAGCACTGATCTGGATACACATACTTGCAATAAATTTAAAAGAGCACGGATGATAAAATATTTCATGATTGTTCAATGCACCAAAAGCCTGTGCTGTACAAGCAACCCTTTCTTCATATATAAAGATTGGGTTTAACAATAATAAGCATCATTTAGTTTCAAGTATTTGATACAAAAGCAGAACTAAACATTGCTGCAGCTGTGTAGACACGCAGAACTGGCACTTGCTTAGGGATATGTCTCCATATCTATATCCAAGCTAGAGAGATTAAAATGAAAAAAAAAATAGTAGCCCTGAACTGTGTTAACTGTAGCTTACCATAATTCATCACAACATAATAATTTCTACTGATCTAGAAAGCTGTTTTCTCTGGTAGAAAACTGAAACTGACAGATCTTTAGAACGGATGGTAAATAATTATCTATATTTAGTGGTTGCAGCAGTGTGTGTTCTGAAAAAACAGGCCAGTGCATAGCAAGTGTATAGCAACATTGATGGATGCTGATTAGATGGTGATGGGTAAAATAATTTTTATTCACAAAGTTGTATGATGCCTGCACAATTTGTTGCAAATAACAGCAAGCATGCAGTGTGTTCCTGCATACTTGAATCCATTTATTCTTGAAGATGACAAGCTTTAAAAAGCACCTTTTCTCTCAGCCTAAAAATATAAATAAGTAAAACTTTCAGTGGATTGAAGAAAGGAAGTGACATCTGTATTTTAAAAGTTGGCAAAAATCAAGTACTGTAGCCTTGTCCTGTGTATCTATGATCTCTGAAGTCACAGAACAGTTAGGTTGATCAGAAGCAATTTCCCTAGCCAGTTTATCAAAGGAAGTGCTGTGACAGGCATTGCATGAAGCCAGCTTTGAATATTCAGCTCAAATGGCCATTTACAGGTGGATCAGAAGGCAGTCACCATGTGTGTAAATTCAGGAAAAAGCTATTAAATAAAATCTCACAGTCCTCAGCGGGACTCTGAGCCTACCTGAAGCTACCAGGGACAAACTGCTCACGAGGTGCAGTGTGGAATCAAAAGATGGAACCACTTGCCTAGAAGAAAGAACTGAAAGTTTCAGAAAGTGCATGGAAATGTCTATGACCTTTCAAAACCAAGGAAAGGAAATAAACACATTTGCCAGGTGTTCAAGGAAGATCACTGATACTAGTGTTTCTAGGTCACTTTGCACTTCATCCAGTACCCTTCAATGGGTATTTGTCTTTGTTTTGGTTTGGTTTGGTTTATTGTTGAGAAAGTAAGTAAGCAAAATTGGAAGAAGCTTCAAATCTCTCAATATATGATAACACTGTGTGGTTGCAGACACAGTTTCTATTAGTTTTTCCTCTTTTCCCAGTTCTTTTTTCTTTTTCCACTGTTTATGCTTTGAAAGTATTTGAAACTAACCTTCAAGGAAGCTGCTGACCAGCAGTTTTATGACAAGATTTGTTTTAAAGCCTCAATGGCTTAGGGAAATGTTTTATAGAAGATATAATCCATCCACATGGAATTAAGTCTGGAAAATTAGGTGGCATAAGTCTAAAACACAAAACGTATTCTCATGACTTTTAAGCTAATGCTTAGTAAACTCATTTAATGGTGGTTGTGTATTGCTTATTTACTATAACTACACTTTCTGGAAGCTGGAAGATGTTTGAAAAGGGCTTTATTCAAAAAACTTTATTAATAATGTCTTTGATCTGGTTGTTAGAAATGTCTGTCTGACATAGGACTTTGATCAGCATGTGGAATACCTGTGAAGCCAGTAATAGTGCTGCTGTCTTTCCTTGTGTAATGACCTCATCAGTGGTGCTGTAAATCGTGTTTATCCCTGCTGTTGATTCCTCTTTATAAATTGCTTATGAATTACTGAACTAATGCTTGTTTCCTTTTTGGCCTCAGACACAAAATACACATCTAGGCAAGGGAAGATATTTTGGAGTGCTTTGTATCATTTTGTTTCTCACAAAGAGTTTTGTATATATTTTTAAACGTAAACCTGGTAATAAAGCAGTTACCAATACAGCTTTTTCTGGACTCTCAACTCCTAAATCTGAACATAAGCAGCATTGATTTTATATCATTAATGGATATTTACAGATTGAGTCCTTTGAGTTATAGATGTACAAATATATAAATTTTTTCCACCACTTTTTATTTACTGATACACTTTGTGTTGGAATGATGTTGGGGGAACTATTAAATATGGAGAAATGATGACAATTAAATATGGAGAAATGATGACTTGATTTGAAATTATTTGAAAGCAGCATTAAACAATTGTTTTTATCTCTGTTGACATGTCCTATGGTACCAAAGCCTATTGAAATAGTCTGCTAGATGTTTTTGTAAATTTGGTACTTAGATGGTTTAAAAGGGGGCTAGGATGATTCAATATCCTTGAATATTTAGTTGGGCTATTTGTCTTTCTTATTTTCTTTTCTAAAAATGATCATGACCATCTTAAATCCATTTTAATGGCTAGCATACAGTTGTTTAATTACATTGAAAAGTTTCATGGATTTGTATTAATTATTTGTTATTTATATCAATTTGTTTTGATAGAAAGACTGTTGTATATCTTGTGTGTTTTCAGTAGTATATCCAGGGGCTAAACAAGCTACTTTTGCATAAGCCTTGTTGAACTGATATGTTAAGTTTATTATTGACAGTTAGCAAAGAAAATATCTTTTGTTAGAAACACTTAACTCTTTATACATGTTCTTGAGCAACATATAAATTCCATATTTAATGTGCCTAAAATGCTTTGTTGTAGAAGTGATTACTTTATTGCAATTACAGGGAGCATCTTAGAAGTATTGTCATGGGTTAACCCCAGCTAGCAACTAAGCACGTCCTCAAGGTGCTTGCTCACTTCCTCCAGTGGGATAGCAGAAAGGATCAGAATGGTAAAAGTAAAAAAACCCTCATGGCTTGAGATAAAAGTGTTTAAGAATTAAAAAGAAATAATAATAATAAAAATGGGGAGAAAAAAAAGGCCCAAGAACAGATAAGTGATGAAAATGAAAACAACTGCTCAGCCTGTCCCCTAACAGTGGTCCTTCCACTAACATTTCCCTAGTTGTATTGCTGAGCATGACATCATGCATTATGGAATATCCTTTTGGTCATCTACCTCAGCTGTGTTCCCTCCCAACCAAGCTTCTCACTGGTGGTCAGTCTGGTGTGAGGAGCAGAAAATGCCTTGATTCTGTGTAAACACCGCTCAGCAGTGACTAAAACATCCCCATGTTATCAATTCTATTTCAAGGACAATGCAAAAATATAGCCCTGTACTAGCTATAGTGAATAAATTTAACTCTATTCCAGTCAAAACCAGTACACACATCTATCAAAATCTGTCTAAAACTGTGATCAAAATAACCTGCCCTGAAGTTAGCTGTTTATGTCGCCTATGACCAGTGTTTCTGGAAAGACTGACTGCAATGCTCACAAGGTTCAACCTCAATTAATCAGATTTTGGGTTTAAGTGAAGTGCAAACAGTGGTTGAAAAGTAAATTGAAAAGTTTAAACTTAGACCTATTAGATGCCTTTATTCGATAGAAGCCAAATTGCTTTGGGCATTTAGAAAACAGCCACTGAATCTAGTAGCCTCTAAGAAAAACACAACTGCTGCATTGCAGAGTCTGTAAAATAAGACATAGATGTGTTTCTAGTACTTCTTTGGTGGAAATTTGCTTTCTTTGAATATAAAATGTTTATTTTGTGTTAGGGTTGGGGTTTTTTTCCTATGTTTTAAATATATCCTGAAAGAGCTTATGCTCTGCATCAGTATAGCACTCTAATTCTAAGTGTTCTATTTTTGGCTCCAGTTTGTTTTATCCAGATTTGCAGTTGTCCTGGTATGTCAGGAACAACATAATTATTTCAATAAAAAGTTCTGAATTGTTTGAGATCCAAAACAATTTCTAAAAAAGAATAAATAAAAGCTCCAAAAATTCTGGAACACATTATAATTTTTCAGTTGCCTTATTTTAAATGTTTAAAATTGTCAAAATAACTAGAGAAGAGGATGACTCATCTGTAATGAAAATACAAGACATATTAATGTGCTCAATCAACATGGCAACATTAAATAGCTCTATAAATCTTATTTGGTTATAGTAATTAGGATTACCTGGAAAAATGAGTAAGATATATCCAGGCCATTTAGAGCACAAAATTTCTCATGGAAGAATGACATAAAATGTATAACTGTGTATTGAAAAAAAATGAAATACTCAGTGAAACAATGCTGTTTGTAACTAAATAGAGATACTGATCATCTCAATGATATTTAAAATAAATATAACAAGTTACTATTTGCTTACATATCACTGTTGCCTGTTTCAAGCATATACATCTATATATAGATAAATTTCAAGAAGATTTTGCAATTATAGCAATTTCCACGAGGTGGTGCTGAAGCAATAAATTTGAACTTGATAATGTAATAACTATGACTTAACAAGCTGAATTTGAGAATTTATATGTCAAGCAGATGTTCTTTTCTTTGATGCTATATCTAACTAAGGTTGGAATGATGAGGTCCGGAAGCCTAATTAATTTATTATGTGGTGAAAAAGTTGCCTAAAAGGCGGAAATACCATCATTTTTTTAACAGTCTAATGCCAGGAGTTTGTGTCCATGGAAGTCTCATCATCGTTTTCATAGCTCATAGTTTTGTTATTCTTTATATTCTGTCCACTTTTGGTTATTAGTAAAGGCACTAGCTTTCATAAAAAGATATTCTACTAGTTGCTTTATGTAAAATGTTAAGAGTTCAATAGATTTAAATAAATCTGTCATAGAAAAATACACTTGACACTGATTCACTGATCATTCAACAGTAAATAAAAAACGTAGACAGTATGATAATGCAAAGAGGCAGATGATGTGAGAGAATGGCAATGACTATAAACAAAGCAGACAGTTTGGCATAAGTGTTTTTCCCACTTTGATGAAATAAAACATCCTTAGCTGTTTTGCTTGCCAAAGTGCTGCGTCTTAAGTTTTTTTTACCATCCTCTCCTAACCCCTTATTCATCTCCTCCTTCAAATTATACAGTCCATTTATAATTTAAAGTTCACTGTGATTACCTCTGAAGAAGAGTCATTTCAAGCTTTGTTGTTGTTATTCTTAACCACCAAAACAGTAAGAACCATTTCTGCAATGGAATCTCGTTTCTTCCACTTTTGTTTTGTTTGGGGTTTTTTTTCTTTTTTGGCTGGTTTGTTACTTGGGTCATTTCATGTTTTGATATTTTTTTTTTTTAACTAGTGCCCTTTTTTTTTTCTTTTTTATTTAACTTAACTGTTCAACACAGATTCTACCAAATGAACAAATGGCCTTATCTCTACTGCAGTCATTGCTCTTGGCCATCTCATGTGCTCAACTTAATGTGATAGCCACTGTTCTAGTGGATTTTTTTTTGTTTTATTTTAGTTTGTAACAGTAGTGTCACATTTAAAATACCATGTTCTGTCTTTTTTTGTTCATGGCTTCTAATCTTAGGGTTCTAGAATACAATTTGTATGCTCCTCTGGAAGGAAAATAGAGCAAACAGGTCTCTCCTAGTTATTTTACTTTCTGACAGCTGATAGAGCAATAATCATCCTGTTTGAATAAACTGGAAGGGACTGTGAATAAGAAACTCTCATCTACTTTGTTATGCAGCATTGGGAGTAAAGTGATAACAGATCTGTGAAAAACAAATTCACTTTCCTCTCCACTTTTATTTAGATATTGCACATGGAAGCTGCCTGCTCCTGCAGGTAGTCACAAAACTCCTACCTACATATGTTTGACAATCTGAATCAAAGTTCAGTAGTGGTTCAAATATCATTTATAGATATTTGGTTAAGCTGAATAGAAAGGATACAATCGTTTGCAAGATTTTTGTTTACATTCAGATGTTGACCACTTTCATGTTGGAACAAATTTGCATCCCATATGTAGTTTAACCTTTATTACCAAACTATGTCTATTGATTCACTGTATCTTCGTACAGGTACATTTAATAAGAGGATTTGGTTTGGCTGGAAAAATAATTTCAGCTAGTGACTAAAATGAAATACTCATTTCTTCTGCCTTTTTTTCATTATTTTCTTATATTTACAGTGAGTAAGAACTGACAAACAAAATTGATTAACTGCTTAGCTAGCAATCAATAAATGCAAGAAGGAACAGAGGAAAAAATTACACTTTAAGATCTTTGCAATCCATTGTGAATATACTGTAAACATCCATTATGTGTGTAATGCTACCTGGCTTGTCTATAACATTAGAGAATAGGTAGCACTAATATAGTAGTACTAATAGTTGAGTCTCTTTAGCCTGGTTAATGCTTGTCATTCAGAAGCTCTGTAATTCCTTTTCTGGTTGAGATGTAGTAGTGGGAGGGAAAGATTTTATAAATGCACTTTGATTATCATTAATTTAAGTTTGAGGGCCTCTTCTATTTAGATTTTTTTTTTCACAAGCATTTTTGTGACTCTTTGCCAAAGCTGTACATACTCATTAGCATGAATGAGAACGCAGCATGGACTGTCTGCGAGCAAATTAGTTTCATCAAAACTTATCTCTTAGTACTGCCTCATTCTGTCTTCTAATTCCAAAGTACTGTACAAAAGTAGAATTACAGTTTTCCCACTGGTACTGTTAAATTGCTTCATTACAGGCTCCTTTGCATCTTTCAGCATTTTAGCAGCACAAAAAAATGGTTTCTTTCACTTGTCCTGTGCTCTGCATAAACTGCCTTCATATTTACTTTTGACGATTTTAACTATGTGTATTTGTATTTTCTTTCATCCTTTTCCAGTTCTTGTGGGCATCTGCCTTCTCTGTCATGCCAGTTGAAAACTAATTAAAATGCCTAGCTGAAGTATATGCAGAGTTTACTTGGTAGCTGTCTCCTGGGGGTTCACAAAGGCTGGATGTGTGTATAGGCTTTGAGCACAACCTAGCAAGAACTTGAGACCCTCATTCTAAAATCTCACAGTTGTGGTACAAAGCCAATAGCCTTGACTGTGCATTTAATTATTGCTCTGAGAACAGCCTGCTCAGAATCAGTATAACTTGTGGCTTAATTTCAGGTGAGAAACGTTTGGAGGAGGCTAAAAGGATCGGTGATTTATTCTTCATATGGCAGAAAATAGCCAAAAAAAAAATAGCTACAGAAGCTTTCTGTATTTTATATTGTGGTCTGTAATTCTTTTTGATTCACAAGAGAGGAATTGTGAAAGCAGATGGAATAGAAAACAGAATTTGTATAAAAATACTGGGGTCTGTCCTTTTGTTTTCTAAAATCAGTTTAGTACCTCCATTTCAACTAATGAAACGTGGTACACATTTTCATTACTTTATTTAGTTTGGGGGGTTTTTCATTATATAAATAATGTGAAAGTACTAATAGAAGAGTTCATATAGTAGAGCAACATTAGAGGATATGTCTTTGTAACAAATAATTAGAAAATTGGCGAGGTGAATGTTGACATGAATAAAGCACATGCTGTTAGTATTTATCACTGACCTCAGAGCAACAGTTTTCAGGGACATCCAACTTTCTCAGAAAACCCCTGATAAAATCAGGTATTAGCACCTGAAAGCCAGAAAGCACTAAAGGTTATCTCATAAGGCCAGTAAGCTCACACAGTGTTTTGAGTAACCAGGAAAGTCTTGCAGTGTGGCAGAGGAGGGGGTTTTCCTGTCAAGGTATTCTTCTCCTAGTGAGCTGATGATAATTCTTCTGGAGGAAGCAGAGCAAGGCCTTGCTGTTTGCATCATCCAATTAGCAAGTGAATGTGAATTTATGATGGGTGGGAAGGTTCATTTTAGTTCCTGATGTATCTCCTGAAATTATTTACAGAAGTTGTTATTATTTGCTTACTGCAAAAGCAGCTGCTGAAGTCTTTCAGCTAAAGGGTAATTTAGGAAAACTAGCCAATTCAAGGAAACCTGTGGACAAATTTCCCTTTTTTTTTTTTTTTTTTCCACCTGAGTTTTTCACCATTCACAAGAGTGAAAACGTGTCACAAGCTTTAAACAATACACTGCCTCGAAAGCATCACTTTGTGCAAATAAAAAAGTCCTCTCACTATTCGTAATTTATTTAATTATTTTAAGCTTGTGCAAGAAGTACAGAATTATTTATTAAATTACTAGTTTCTGTGTTTTAGTATTCTATCCCCTACACTATTTTAACAGAAACAAGTCTTGATTAATGAATAAATACTTACAAATTTCTAAATGCATTGTGGACATATTTATAAACTCAATGTTTATTTGAATGTAACTAATTACATTTTGGTCTTGACAGTAGAACTCGGTAGAAAGCCTTTCACACCCCCTTTCTTTCACAGTATACAAAATAAATTAAAGAATGTTTTGCAGTTCCAATGTGAGGTCCTCATAAGAAACAAGGCTGTCGTCTTGTGAGTTTGTATCTTCCTTGTCTTAAGGTGGAGAGTTAACATTTCACACGCTGAGGAGTAGTTTTTTTCCTGGCACTGCATGAAAAAAAAGAAGTCATACATGCTGGCAATAGAAGCTCCATACCTAACTTATTGTACCTTGACAGTTGACTGAAAGGGCATGCAGGTTCATGAATAGGTCAGCCATGCTGTTAATTCCCTCTCAAGAATTGTGAACCCTGTGGAACTTTCAAGACTGGCTTCGTTTAAATTGTTTACCAAACAGGAGACTGTGTTCCTCTACTTCCCTGACCCAAATATGTCATATAACAAATATGTCATATGAAGACACAGCAAATCACAATCATTAACGGATGTGTGAGGCTCAAAATAATTTTCCGTTTAACAATTTAAAGATGTCTCTATGATGAAAGATAAACAATCTGAAACTGCTGGTTGTCATATTGACAGATTGATTGTTACAGTGTTGTCGTTTTTAATTTGTAGCTTAACATTTTTTCAGACAAAAGGTGTGCATAGTTTTAAATTTATCTTTTATTTCATGTTTTCTCTCTTCTTTTTACTAACTCCCTCAGAAATTGCACAAAATTATAGACTCCCAAATGCTTCTATGAAAACCATCTCTGAGTCAGGCCTTTCAAAAGCACTCAGCCCTAATGCAGCATCCCACTCAGTGGAAAGTCATGTAGCTTCTGTGATTCCCTTCTCTTTTGCATATGGTTTCATTTTGGTCATGGGTTATTATTACAAAAATCTCTTTTCTAAAGCCCTCACTCACACAAGACTCTCAATTCTGTGATGTAAAACATGTAAACCATCTAGAAAGCCAATTCAATGATTAAGATACTTAGAACTCAAAAACTGTGTTCACTTTCAACCTTTTACAGATGGAATTTTGAAATTAAACTTAACCTTTTAAGCATGTGGAATATTGTTAGAACTTTTAGGCACTGAAATAGTACAAACATTACTGTCCTGCAATGCATATTACATACGTGGGAGAAATGAAGACCATGAAAAAATGCTAAATCTGTTGTATTGAAAAGATAAATCATGTCTATGGAGTTATTTTTATTCATTTTTATTTCCAAAATGTTAGAATATAATCTAAATACCTCTTTCTAGATTAAAACTAAACTACAGTTATTTCCTCAGAATTTCAATAAGTAAATTTCCTGTTCATTTAACTATGCTATACCTCAGAAGATCATGTATGAGGTTATGCATGCAGAGGTAAGTAAAAACCATAATTTGTGCCTAAATAAGCACTTAATAGGAAAATTTTTGTATTATTTCTAGAGAAGCATAATTAAATTCTTTCTAGGAGGAAGATTAGAAATGGTAATTCTATAAGTAAGTAGTCATTATTTTATCATTTAGTATTAGCTATAATAATGTTAGTCATGATGAACTAATGTGGTATTAATATGGATTTCATATGTACTCTCTTAGGAATGTAATTGCAATTTACCATTTTATTCATATTCAGTCACTCTAAAGTGTTGCTGAATTAACAGATCCACTTAGTTTTAATCACTACTCACCTCATTTTATATCAATGACAACTTGTGCTTATGAAGACCTTGTAGCACTAGTAAAATTAGTATGGAACCAAGAGATTGTAAGCATAACAAACAAAAAACAGCAAATAAACTTATAGTTGGGGAAAACATGGTTGATTTTTCCTAGTACTTTTGCTGGGATTGAGTGAAAAAGTAGATGCTTTGCAAAGAACAACTGGACCTGCTCATTAGTCAAAGAATAGTATTGCAGACTCTGGAGGTAGCTGTAAGTCAGGAAGGAATGACTGAAATGAAGAGCAGCCTAAATAATGTGAGAAATATGAACCCTGTTTCTTTACATCACTGCAGGGAACCCCGTTTTTCTGTTATCAGAATCTTCTTTCTAATTTGGTTTGTGCCTTGTTTCCTTTCATTAAAAAAATAATAGGTTGGAATTTCAAAATCTGAATGCACAGCTGAAGGATTGCTTGTTTATTGAGGAAACTCTTCAACATTCCAGTTTATTGCTGTCCCATGATTGAGACATTGTGCTGGTACTTGTGAGGTATTCCTTCAGTTGCATTCAAAAAGATTTTTGTATTTTAAGCGAAATATGGTACTTTCTGATATTTTGTTGTGGTAGTTTCATAAACTCCTAAGAGATAAAGACACGTCTTTCAGTAATGCTGAAGATATATTGTCATGAGAGCACAAATAAACACCCAGGACTACTAGCATAGAGTCTAGGATGTGACAGCACAGGATCTGTGGGCTATACATTTATTTTCTTGATTGGAATATAGATTAGTGTTAGTCATTTTTTTCATTCAACTTGAAAAGATAAATGTCTTATGCATAATCCAGAAATAATCTAGAAATACTGCTCTGTCTTTTGTGTAAATATAAAATATTAAACTTATGCTATAAATCTTTGAGTGTAACTATTATATTGTTTTGGCTATGTTTTTTCATTTGTTTTGGGGTTTTTTTTGTTTGGGTTTTTTGGTTTTTTTTTTTTGTTGGAGGTTGATAAAACCTAGTAGAACCAGCTCCAAACTCCTTTGAGCTATAAGGAATTTTGTGCTAGGAGAATTTGGCACATAATTCTCTGTAATTAATTTACTGGGAGGTGTCAAAATGCTGACCTATTAATAACAATGAGATTTTTACTCAAATTTTAATAGAAATAAAGACAGCATAGCAAAATTTTTCTGCTCTCATGAGCTCTGAATCATGACTCAGACTTTTCAAGCTACTGTTTCTGCTGCTCTTACAAATCAAATATAACCAAAGCAAAAAGATATTTGTAGGATGGAAGAACAATACGCAGAAGTTAGTGCACAGGAAAAATCATCAGCAAGAGTCTTGAAGACCAGTTTCTAATTTGATGCTTTTGGTTCAGATGGCAATGTAATATTTGGCTACATTGACAAAATAAATTTAAGTGGTCATGTTGAGAAATGTAACTTTGTTTTAAAGGTGGAACTACTCCACAAGATCATAAAGAAATATGGTAAAACCAGCACTGAGTCCTGTAACTGATACGAATTTTAATTGTTTTTTTAAAATATTTTCCTAGAAGGCACGTTATTACCACTGGAAGCACAGACTAAATTCCACAGTTGGCACTTGAAGTGAGATGAGATACAATAATGCTTTTTGGCTTTATAAACTAAGATTATATTTGTTTTCCTTTCCATAAATGTAATCAGTTACAAGTTCTGGATGTTTTTGTAGTTCAAACTCTTGAAGAAGGTTCACTATATGTAGCCATAAACAGCACAGGGTTTTTTAAGCACTTCAGGACACATCCAGTAAGTGTTAGAGTAGGTACTGCACTACTATTATGCATCTGGTACTATCAAAGTACAAGATTAAGAATCCAGATTTGTTTTATAACAGGTGATTAGAAGAGGATGAAGCATCAGGAGTCCTCTGAGTAGGAAATGTTTTAACTTGGAGACTGCACCAGGGATTCAAGTCTACCTTTAACATGAATGGAACCTAAATCCATATTTATCTCACTTTTGACACTTGTTTGTTGTCCAGTCAACGTTCACAGTCACTACTTAACACAGCCTTGCAACTAGTCATTCAAATAACTGAAAAATTTATTTAAAAGTAAAATTTTCTCCTTTGTAAACCTAACAAGATACTAAAGAGAATCAGGAAGCATTCAGTTCTTTCTGGACCATATTAGGTTTTGCTCTACAGCGGTGCATTTAAAGTAACTAAGTGTGAATTGCAGACTGAAGTTTGCCTAAAAAAATCCTGCCTGCAGGCACATGAAATTTCGGTATTACATTAGTTGCCAAAATACTGTTCAGAATCAGATTCCTTTATAGATTTGTGACCAGTTTATAAATACATTGTATTTAGACAAAACTACATTGAATAAGATCTTTAGTCTCCCTTCATTTTAAGGATACAGCTGATTTTCAAAGACAGCAGTTTGAGGTCAAATGCTTTAAAAATAAATGCTCTATAGCACTTGTTCCTGGTTGTATCCACTCTATCAGACTCCAACTACAAAATTATTGATGGTATATCATGATTCAGCTTTGTACTATGAAACTTTGGCAGCATCTCTTATTTCACTTCAAAATGTAATTGCTGCTGCTCATAAAAGCCTGCCAGCTTTTTGTTGTTGTTGTTAGCTTGTTTGTTTGTGTTTGCCTTCATGCTGCTTCCATCCTCATTTCAAGCACTTTCCACTGTAGGATAGAATGGAAAAGTTGTGAAGGTAAATGCTA
>JAOEGS010010792.1:48618-68936 GCA_025447755.1 Corythornis vintsioides
AAAAATAAAAATAAAGGCCTTTGAATTAAGCAGTAATTACCATTTGATTTTATTCTAAAGTCTACCAATAAGAAGATTTTGAAATGATCTTATCATTAATACTACTTAAAAGGAGAAAGGATTGTAAGAGAGCTCATCATTAGCTCTAGAGATAAAAAATGTAGTTCATAATGTCAAGTCCTACTGCAGCTGAGTGTTAGCTGAACCTAGCACAGTAGTATATGGAGTGAGGCACTTAGATACCATATCCTATCAGTAAAAGGAGAAATATGAACTAGTAGAATAAGTAACCAGTTTCCTCTCTATAAGCATAGGCAAGTTAACATTGACATTTATTTTAACATGTCAAACCAATTTCAAGTGATTTGTAGAATTTCAGTGGATATTTTGCTGTTTTCATAATTAGGTTGAACTCAAAATCACAATAAATTCAGAAAACAAATTAATTTCAGGTTTATCACATAGCTGCAAGTATTTTAGAATGTTTAATTATTTATGTTAGAATTAAAATTTGCTTTAGATTTATTGTTCAAAAAGACTCTCAATAAAATATTTTATTAGTTGAGTTACTGTTTCATCAGTGTCTTTTTCTACCCACAGTTTCAGTGGGAACAACTTCTGGCTCTTTTCCCATAATCAATATAATCTCTTGAGTTCAGTTTCAAAATCAGCTGCAGAGAGTAACAATTAGAGGTTGGTAGACTTAATAGATTTTATAAGAAGCAATTATGTAATTAACAAATTATCAAGTTATCAAGCTGTCTCTTAGAGATAATACAGAAAAAGCTGAAAGCTGCTGATTGTACAAAAAAAGATACATGTCTAAGATAGAAAGAACATATTACTAATTGAAGTGAGCTATACATAGTTAACCTTTGGAGCTTTTGTGATGCTGGGAGTTAGGTGCTATATCTAATAATGGATTTTAAAAGCATGACATACTCTATTTTGATACCTAAACAAGAGTTTAGGTGGACTACAGGAATTTCAATCTAGCATTTCTCTATTGAAAACTAGATTGCTATTGCCTAACAACTGTTAATATTATTTACCTGCTGCTGTTGCACAGAATCAGGTACCTTCTGTGGAAAGTCAGAATCTGAGCTTTAGGCCTCCTATCTGTATTACATTCAACAGTGTTCATGCTTGGTGTTCATATAGACTCTGTGCTTGGATTCTCCCCTGCCAATAGAGCTTGAGACGTCTTCAGATTTTCCATTCATGCTGATAGAGTGACTCCTGAAGGAGTTGGGTAGGCTACTTGTCTTGGGAGAGCAGTGGCACTCAATAGCACATTTCAACTGGGATCTTAGTAGGCTTTTCCCTCTTCTTTTTCTCAGCACTTCTTTCCTCTTGTTTTTCTAGCACTGTTCTCTGTGCTAGATCTTGGTGGGTTTACAAGAAGCTCGTCCTCTCTTCCACCTGCATGCTTTTCTCTTATATTCTGTCTGGAAGCATCCAGATTTCCCACTGAAAACAAAGGTATTGTGTTAAGCTTTTGTATGGCAACCATAGTCAGATGTCCACCTCTAATTATACTCTTGGATCTCCTTCCCAATGTAATTATTAAGTGGTGATATTTTTTTAAAGAAGTTCAACAAATAACATCACTATTGTGTTTACTGTCCTAGAAATGAGCTAGAAGAGCCAGGCTGACATTTCAGCTCTTTCATTTCTGCCTTCTTTGCCACAATTTCTTCATTACAAAAAGACCCACAACCTGTCTTATTCTTTCCTATAGATGCTGATAACTCTTGAGATGCCATCGAGGTGCTGATAAGTACTTAGATACATAAACAGTCCTTACATGATATAGGAATTTTTAATATATGACAAGTTTTCATCCCTAATGTTTTGGCCAGCAGGTTGGTTATGCCATTAATGAGTTAATGGACACAGCAATACTTTTTTGATCTATATGGATTTTTAAGTGAGAAAATACACTTTTGTTTGTTTGTTTGTTTTGTCTTCTTAGGGTATAAACTGCAAAATTATGTAAAATCTAGCCAGTTATGTAAGAACAGTGTGTGTGGGGGGTAATAAGTGGGGGGGAAGAGCTATAATGTAACATCAGATAGCTGAGATTCATTTCCATATACACAATCACTAGTCTGAAATGGGTATAGGGCTGGCATGGACCCTAATAACTTCCCACGTGCAAACCAAAGCAATCAAAGAATTCAAAATTGTTATGCTATATAAAGCAAAAGTCAGAGAGGAACATAAGAATCCAAAAGCACAATGGAATGGCAGTTTTGACTTTTTGACTGTTCTGGAGTAAGGTATTTGGTATGACTAAGCCCCTTGAACAGAATTGACTAAAACAGCTTGAGTGTTTTCGCTCTGCAAATTCATACACTTTAATGAGCACTGTAGGATCTTCAGTCTCTCCCAACCGTAGAGATTAAATTGTTTTCAGATACAGTATGGAAAAATAAATCACATATGTGTCATACTTTCTGTTCTATCCCAAGATATAAATGTCATATCATTTTTTAAAAAAATGCAAATATCTAAAATGAGAACCATGTTAAGCTATGTGATAGAAGCCACACGTAGCTTTTAGGATTAAAAGAAATAAAATTACACAGTTATCATCCATACCGTGGGATATTCCAGGTAGCCCAGGACTGTTCACAAAGCAGAGGAAGGAGAAATAGGAAATTCCATTTAAGGTGTAAATGGAACAAGATTATAAAAATGCCTGGTGTAAATGGCTAAACATGATTTAAGCTAGAAAGTTGTATCTTTCAGGATTATACAGACTACATCAAAAAGAGGATAAATGACAGGGGCAAACTAAAAAATGGCTGATCTGCTAATTCTTGCAGCTAAGTATAATTTCAGAAATTAGCATTTAGTCATTTTATCCTTTTGAAACTTTGTTTCATTATCAAAAGTCATGTTATTCATAGATGTTATAGAATAATTCATTGTTCCTATGGATCCAAGAATTCTTAGAATTCAGGTTCTGAGTAATTGAAGCAGGTTGATGAGCTTTGAAAGACTAAAGATATCCATGGCACAACTGGATGATCCTCTATTAAACTTTATTGTTCTTAATTATACAAGAGCAGGTAATGCAACTTACTGAAATTAGGGGCAACGGCAAAAATGAGAAGATCATAGGGTATCCTTTAGTGTACTAAAGAACAGTATAATTCTTTTCCAGAACCCAGTGAATATTGCTTTGAAGTTCATTATTTCTATCTCTCTGATTTCTAAATCTGCTAAATTACACAGCACTTATGGATGGGGTGTTTATTCTAATAACTGCATTTTTTAGGTTGTACTTTCATAGAACCATGAATCATAGAATGTCAGGGGTTGAAAGGGACCTAGAAGATCATCTAGTCCAATCCCCCTGCCAGAGCAGGATTTATTTCTGAAATTTTATTATTCTAATTTTAATACATAAAAATGACTACAAATTTTCAAGTAATGGTTTACATGTAGGTGTATTGCAAGTGATTCATTCAAGACAAATATATGCTACAGCTAATACACAGTAAATTTACAAGTATTTATATAACTTATAAGAGCATTAAGGCTTCTTAATCTTTGAGTGACATCAATATGGACCCAATTAGCACAGTTTACAGCCACTTCATAACTCAAAAGAATGTGATCATTCATCTGGAAGCATATTTGACAGAAACTCCATAGTCATGAAGGTAAAAGCTTGCAAGATCACCCAGTAGGATGGAGAAGCTGTCATTCTTTCATCAGTGCTGTTGAATACTAATGTCAAGGTCAGAGGAGTGTAATTTTAGGCTGCCAAAATATTGTTGGATTTGATCCGCTAGCCATGTTTAAAAAGAAAGTAACAAAATAAAAAAATTCATACAAGTTTGATATGATTGCTACAAAGTTCCAGGTGCTCCCTCACTGAAAATTTTCTGAATCATTCACCGCTTTGATTGGCACTTTTGTATTTATTATTTCTAATTTAATATTTGCTTGAAATACCATCCTTCTTGTCTAACATAAAAATTGCAACTGAATATGTATTTTACAAATTCTCCATGTTATTTTCAGCGCTGATGTGAGTGACTTTGTGTTCAAAATATGTCACAATTATAGCAAATATTTGGATGTAAAAATAGCTAAATGCTTAGACATCGGCATGTATAATAAAATTATAGATTTGTCATTACTCACACTTTTGATTTACATGGCATCATCATGCTAAGCAGGGATACTTACTGCTGTCTCCATCTATCTTATAAATACATTTAGACAAGATGGACCTAAGCTATTCTCAGAGTTATCTTCTGAATCATAAAAGCATGAGAGGCAATGAGCATAGCTTACAACAAGGCGAATTCTTACTAAATATAAGGAAAAGCAGTTTCACAGTGAAAATCATCAAGCATTGCAGCAGGCCATCCAGAAAGCTGTTAATTATTTATCCTTGAAAATACTCAGCCCAGTTGAGTTCACAGAGTGTCCTGAGCAACCAGACAGTTGTCTCTGATTTGTGTAGGTAGGCTCGACCAGCTGACTTCCACGCTTTTTCAATCAAATGAGGACAACACTTCCCTTCTTCCTCTCAAAATTCTGTAATTCTGTCAATTTCATTTTGATAAAACAGTTATATGTAATTCATGTACAGTTTTAAAAGTTTGAAAATGCTTAAGAGGCTTTTGTAGACTTTAGGTTATTAAAAATATTTAGGAGCCTTTTTGTAAACATCTTTTTATGAAAGAGTAACTCTCTTCCACATCACCCTTTGGGAAGTTTAGCTTTAATTCTCAAGTTCACACTGCTTCCTTGATTGTCTCTCCACCTGCTCTTTATTAGTAGCTTCACTCTCTATCCAAACACAAGAGTTTTGAATGAGTTAAATCTATAAGCTGATATTGCTGAAGAAATGTAAATCTTTACATTGTTATAACATAAATTCAGTTCTTTAACTTTCTAAACAGAAAGTTCTAGAAAAACAAAATTATGCAACCTCATCTTTCCATACCAAGTAGGTAAGTTTCTTTAGTTCAGTTTGGTGTTTACATTTAAGTGCTTTTTGGTTTTGATTGATTTTACATTACATGAATATGTCAATGAGCAGTGGCAAACAATACCTCAGTGGGATTGCTTTTCAGATCCAGATACATCTTTGAAAGATGTCTAAAATGACATGTTTGCAGTAAAATATACATGGCCAGGTGAACTTTTCTGGTCTTATCTTGCGCCTCAGTAATTTTAATACAGAAACCAAAGCCTTCTGATAGTTCTGATAAACTAGACATGTTCCTAATATATATTTATTAAAATGAAATATTCAAACATTCCGAAGAGCAAGTATACATACAGCAAATGTATTCTTTTCCTCCTGTGCATGATTAACTTTCATTCATATTAATGGAGTTATGAACATGCTTCAAGCAGAGAAGACTATCATTTTTAAAACCTGTCTATTGAATATTTGGTTTGGTTAAATTTATGTTGTTTGCTTACTACAGTAGGGAGAAATAGTTGCTGGAAGGTAATGTTTCTTTTGAGTTTACTCTTCTATGAATATCCTTATCTCTATATTCACTAGTGAGTATTTTGAGAAAGATTCTTAGAGCCTTGAGTATATTTGAGTAAAAATGACTATATGGCATTTTAATAATTAAAATCTTCTACAACAGAACTCCACTATCTGACATTCTTTGCTTGGGATTTTCCCTTTTGCTTTATCACATAAGTTCTTTTCTACAAAAAGAACAAGCAGAATTTATTCAAATCTAAACCAAATGTGCTGATCCTCAGTACCTTTAAAAGACAGTATTGACACCAAATTAAGACTATTTCTACTTGGGTTTTTTTTTTATACAACTTTAAAGAAAAAATATTTCTAAAAACTCCCCACAAACCGAGTCAACTATGTATAAGGTTTGAAAAATGACTGATATTTGAAACTTATATGTAGTAAAAAACAGTCACAAATGTTAGCAAAATTGTGTATATTCTCCGTATTGCCTAACCATATTTGTAATTGGACCTAACATTTAAAGACAAAATAGTCTTTTCTAAAGAGTTCTTATGTTTAAAAAGATGTTTAGACAAAACATTAATATGACTGATGTTTTTATTTGTAGTAAATTGTAATAATTTATTTGCAATAAATCTTTTTACAATTTTATTAAGTGCTCAAGCATTATTTGATCAGCTGACTGTGTATGTTTATTTATTATGATTTTCCTGTCTGAGAACAAATTCACCAAATCCTTGGGTCTTCCATGTGGTTGAAACACATCTCTAATAACATGATTAATATTTTATTATACTCCCCAAAAATGTACACTTTAAAATATCGATGTTGACAGGTTAGTGTCACATTGAATATTGGATAGGGCATCAAGGTAATAGTGGCAATAAGACAAATTCTTACAGTGGCAATCTCAGATTCTTTTGAGACAATCTCAAAAGTATGTCTTCTTAACAGCCAGTGCATGTGTGATCCTGTTTTCAAATGCAGTTACATGTTTAAATGAGCTGAGGGAAAAGAAAACTATGACTCAAAGGACTTTGTTGTGTTGAAAACATAGTGAAGTTACTATATCCATATCCTTTCAATTCACAGTATCTTAATAGGATTTTGTAATTACTCTATATTCCTTATTTTCAGCAGTGAAGCAATCTGTACAGAGAAGTGACTTGATACACGAAGCTTATCATGCACCATGCAGTGGCTTTTTTTCTTCTTTTAGTTCAAGCTCCCTAGCTGATCTCAGAGCTGATGATACTCTAGATGGAGTTTATTATTATAATTCAGAAGTTTACCTCATTTGTATAAATTCATTACTTTCATCCTCAAAGTGGTTACAAATCAATCTCTGTGCTGAACACAAAATAATCAATATACCTACAATGATTGCAGTGTAAATTCTGAGAGTTTCCAGTTGTTATCATGCAATTTCTGCACTCAGTAAAACAAACTTTTACAGAACTTTTAGTAGCGACAGGTACATATATTTTAATGGTTAAAAACATGCCCTGGAACTCTCTAGTACATCTCTGAAATCTATGGCATACATGCATTTCTGTTATGCACTAGGTAGGGATACAAAATTATTTTTCATGTTTGTGTAAATGAGCATTGTTTTAAAAGTTCACAGATATTTTCATATGTTCAGCTTGTCTTTCTACTCCTTTGGAAAGAAGTATGATTTCTTGTTCTAGAGATTAACTCTAATTGAATTTCAGTCATTTCCATTTGTTTTCAGTAATTTAAGGCCACTTTCAGAGGTCACCACCTCTGAAAATCTGAGGTGGTTAAACATCCAGCATGGATGATGCATACCCAACCCTTTGGCAAATACATCCGATAGTGGCTGTTTATATGAGCAATAAAATCCTGATCAATCTCTGACACTTACTGGAGAGTTCCTGCTGTGTTGAAATGTGTACTGTAATAGCATTTGCATGTTTCCCTTTCCCCCAAGAGTTCTGTAGGCTGCTTCACAGGAGCAAAGAAAATTAGAAATAACATCGCAGGCACTGGGATAGAAATAAATAAAGCAGCAATTTGTAAACTCTTCCAGTCAGATCTTTATATATGAATGCAGGAGTCTCTGTACGTAGGTATAATGCGAATATAACTTAAGTAAGGATTATATTTATATCTTGTGTGTATAAACACAGTTATTTCATTTTACACATTACTGTTTAAATTGTAGGAACCTGACCTTTTTCACTCTTAACAATAACTAGACCACAAGAGACACCACTTAGTACACTACTTGAAGGTAAAAATAATATATTTACATTTAAGAAGGTGGGGTTTTTTTCCCCTATGTTAAGCATTTCAGTTGAAAGACTATAATTCATTAATCATGTTGTGAAAGATAATCTGCTGAATTTTAATGGGTCAATAATGGGCCAAAATTATCAGATCATCGCTGATTTTACCTTTTTAGTGTGGCAGACAGGTAATGGAGTTCACTGGGATATGTGAACACAGAAAATAATTTTAGAAAGCATGCAACTATTTAATTTCTTTAGAAAAATAGAAATTAACTGGTGGGGGAGGATAAAAGGTGGAAAGAGACAAGGAAAATCCCTTAGGGAAAATAAAAAAATCCAAAATGCTGTATTCTAGTATCAGTACAAATTAACCTATAGCAATCATGTGTTATCCCATCCCGTGTAGCATCAGTTACTTTTTCTGACTTTTCAGTGAGATGCAAAGCTGATTATATGCATCACAGGAAAAAAAAAAAAAATACAGTTTTCATTAATCAATTCTTTTAAATAGATTATTTTCTACTGCATACACTCTGAAACACTGTTAAGATTGGAGATATGAAAGCTTCAATATAATTTTTAATGGCTAGAGGATTTATTTCTGTGAAATATAAAGTGGATATCCAAGGAATATCTAATGATTCTATCTAGCTTCATGTATACTCTGAAATCAGTGGATGACTGTGGGAGAGAATTTTATCTTCATGTTGCAGAAGATGAGCTGCTACAATGCTATACTTAGTATATTTTCCATATATTTTTGTCCCATAATTTCTCTTTTTTACCTTTAGGAAACATATTCTTTGAAAGTTACATCCATTTAAAACCAGAGGAAATTAAAAGCACCTGCTCAAAATACCAGTGCAAGAAATTATGCTAAGTATATTTTATGATCAATAGATGTTAAGATGAAAAGTTAACTGCTGTAATTTATTATTATAAATATAGATACAATCTGAAATTGAAGAATCTCAAGTATATCCAATGTCCTTAAAGTCATTCCCTCATACAACTTATTTTAGTCAAAATATGCTGGGGTTCAGTGAGGTACAAGAGCCATTTAAAGTTATATTTGATACGTCCCACACCCTACTAGTGTGATTTCTGTGCAACTGAAGTTGAGAGAAGTGCTTACATCCATTGCTAAAAAGGGGTGTTTGTACAGGGAGTCTCTTTTTGGGTTTCTCCTTTTTTCATCTCACTTAGAATGCCATGCTTCAAAATCCTGCCTAATATTGATTTCTAAACATGTAAATTTTCATACTATGAGGTATTACCAAACCTCTACTAAGAAACCATTTTACTACATTAATCCAATCCACCTGAAAACAAGAGTTCCCTAAACTGTGCAATAATCTTTCTGTACCTCTCTGTAGTAGAGAGTCATTTACATAAAATAAATAAAACCCTAATGTGACATATAATTTTTAAATTTTATTTTTTCCAGAAGAGTATAGGTGATTAAAATCTTCACAAATTTGATCAGCTTTCTAGAATTAGGGCTTGCAGCAGGAAAAACTGTGTTTCTACTGTAGGTTATTGCTGTTGCTACAGGTTATTGCTACTGATGAAGACCCAGCTGCATGGCACACATTTAAAATAATGTGAAGCTGTTGCAGCCTCCCACAGAAATTTGATTTTAAAAAAAACCAACTAATGTATTTTATAAGGTAATCTTTGTGACAGTCCTTTCAACACTGCATGTGGTGCAAAATTGTGTCAGTTAGAAAATGTATGTGTAGCAAACAGCACAAGTTTGTATATTTCTGGGAACTAGTATACAAACCCTAGATTTTATTTGCAAAATAGCCCATGTTTCTTTCTTTCTTTTCCCAGTGAGCTACTTGTAGGGATTGTTGGTCCCTTGCCTTTACAAAGGAGATACAACTCTATAACGTTGTTATAGAGAAGACTGGAATATTTTACTACAAAATCTTTTAAAAGTGTTCCTGTTTCATTGGGGCTGTTTTCTTTCTTGGTTTTATGGATTGCTTTTTTTGGGGGGAGGAGGGGTGTTGGGGATTTTTTGGGTGTGTTTAGCTTTTTTTTTTACATTTACATGTCACTTTAAATCAGTTACACAAAATTATTCTGTTGTTTCTTTTTTTGTGGTAAATTAGTTTTACCATTCTTAAAGTACTTTGTGAGGCTATTTTCCACTACTTTTTTTCTATACCAAGTCAAGGAAAAAAGTGCTAGTAAAGGCTTGTAAAGGCTTCTCTGAATGCTGAGTTTCAGTGTTTTCATCCCATTCAAGTCTCCATGACTTGGGAGTGGGTTGATTTTTCGTTTGTTTTAAATCTTCTAGTGACTATCTTCAAGTTTTAAGTAAGGATAATGAAGGACAATCCAAAGGAAAATGCTATTGAAACATTTCTACATAAAATACACATGCTTAAAATGTTTGTTTGCATGTCATTACTAGGAATTTTATCAAGACTTTTAACGGTAGTTTTTAGCAGATAGAATACAGGAAGACTGAAAAAAAAAGCTAATATTTGCTTTATTAAAAGAAGCAATACATGTGTCTTCATTATCAGATGTATACATCCTGTGGGTAGTCACCTAATTATTCATATGGGAGTCACATTCATTCCGCTTTTCTAGATATTTGAAGTACTCCCTGCCACTTATTGTTTTCCACTCAGTGCTTTAGAAGAAAGTGGAAATTTCCCTTTTTAACACATTATGATTATTTACTAAATTGTGCTTTACAAAGTGCCTTGTACTGTCACACTTCAGTATGCACTGGCTTCCAGGGTGCTAGAGAAGAGGCTGTTGCATGTGACCAACAAAGCATAGAGTAATATAGTATTTGGCTGTTGAGACCTTTTGTTGTTTAAAATAAATTTATAGTGACTGTGAGTGGAACAGAAGCCGAAGGTGTCACCTGCTAATATAATGTTATTAAATTAAAATGTGCATCTTCTTATCTACAATTGCTTCCAGAAAAACTGCGAAATTCATTCCAACTATATTTTGTGCACTTGCTACCAGTTTAAAAGATGTGTCAAATTAAATGCACTGTCCTTAAATGTGATTATAGTTAATTTAAAAATAGTAAATTTAGGTTAAGATATTTAAATAGTTAAATCCAAAATTATTTTATTGAGTTCACCGAACTTTTCAGACCTATTAATTGAAAAATATAATAAAATAATTAAGCTCATGTGTTGAAGGGGAAGGCAAATCTCACTTAAACCTGCATCTCCTCTCTTTTCCTGCAAGAATCACGACATCTAATCACAACACCTTCAGACTTTTTCTCTGTTGATGTATTTCCACTTTGTATGTAATATATACATTTTGATCAGTTATAGTAATTAGTACTTATGTTTCCCATGTAAATTGCTTCAACGAACAGGGAATAGAATATTTTTTACTGTCTCTGGCTCATTTAGTATATGAATATTTATTAAAAGTACTAAGTTTAATCAAGAAAGACAAAAACATACTTGTCAACAAACTCTACAGTATTATAGTTATGACTTTCTGGGAAATAGGAATTAAATAACCTTCAGGTGGAACTGAAAATGAAGGTGATATTTTCATATAATTGATGATTGTTTGAAGAACCATATAAAAATGAAGAACATGTTATAGTATCTTTTTTTCCCTATTCCTGTGAATAGTGTCTATGTTAAAGTTTACCAAGTCAATTAAAGTAATGAGGAAAAAAATATTCATTTGATTTTCCTTCAGCTGTAGATTACTGAAGAAATATATGCAAATCACAGTTGTATTCAGTTTTGTCAATAGATACTTAATTCTCCTGTTCTTTGTAGGGAGTATTCCTCTACACAGTGAAAAACACAGAGTATAAAGCTGGAAAACTTAAGGTGACAGGTAACAGAAGGCATCTTACATGCTGCTGCAGCATCAGAAATTAGTAACACAATCTTGTAAACAAAAAAAAAATGACTTAACATCCTCTCAAAAGTTGGGATAATTATCAGATGATTTTTAGTCTAGAGTATTCTCATCCCACAACATTGTTTAAACCCTAGATATAGTCTAGGGCAGTTACATTGGCAGCAAAGTGAACAAAGCAGTTTCTTTTTTTTTAATCTTTTTTCACCGAGGCCAGGTTAGGGATATGGGAGTGGTTTACTGTATTCTGGATCCTTACAATTTTTGTTTTCAGTTACAGCTGGAACCCTTTGAAGATTTAAAAAAAAACCACCACATAAGTATATTCTTGATCAACAATCAATATTCTTGATCAAGGAACCTCAAAGAAGGAAAAAGATAATAGAAAAAAGAGGATTTTTCTGTTTGTGAAGCTATATATTGTACCTTTTTCCTTTATATATGTACAATAATTGGAAAGATTACTTGCGATAGCTCAGGGGTCATATAACTGAAGTAATACTTGCAGCTAAATCACAAATCTAACAAATGCATTCTCTTTGTCAGGAAGACACATTTTTCCCTAAATAAGATATTTTTAAAGTATGAGTAATTACAGAGAAATATTCAAAAGCACTAAGTCCTAGAGGAGAAAAAAAAAAAAAATCTGTAAAGATGATTAATGGTTATCAGCCATAAAATAGGTGTTTTTAAGCTCTGTCAACTTTGCTTTTCTAATGAGGACTTAACTGCTCCTAAAGTAAAGCCTTTATCCAAGCTGTGTTTTGTATTTCATTTAGTTAAGGCTTTGTACAGACACAGTTACTGTCATCATAACCTTTCAGTTCTTGTGTTTTGGCATTTCACAGATGTTGTATGGAAGTTCGAGGCTCAAGAGATGCAAATTTAGCCCAAATGTCCAAGTAGAATTTAATGTGTGACGCAGAGCCATACAAGTCCTTTCAGATTTGCTTATTGTTGCAAAGAGAGCCTTTGTAATTACCAAGGGATTATGTCAGAATAGGAAATATCTTAAAAGCAGCTTTCTCGCCGATCAGGAAAGTGTGCTGCACAAACTCTGAAACAATCAGCTAGACTAGTGAAGCAGAAGTATATTCAAATGTGAACAGTTCGCTGAAAAGGTCCTGATAGAAAGTCCTAATTAAAGAAATAAAAACTGACGTTAAAGATTGTGAAATATTCTCCCTTCAAAGAGCCTTAGGAGGACTGGAAATGAGATAACACAAAAGCAGTTAATTTTTCCTCTTTTTTTCTCAGCAACAGAAGTAACAAAAATTGAGTTTAATGGTACATAAATAACAATAATTAAATGAAAGTTAGTTGTAGTGGTACATTACCTGAATTAATATACAAGATTAAGAGACCAATAGCACAGAAATAATTCAGTTACTTTTCTGTTTTTATATAAATTAGTGAAAATATTGTGCAAGAATTATGGTGTGGTGTAGCACCAAACTACTTATTATACTGGCTTTGACTTTTTAATTATTTTTCTCTGATTATTTTGTAGTCACTAAGGATCACTCTATTGTTTCTGAACTAATTTCTATTTTTAAAAGGCTGCATGTTATGCTAAGCCATAAAGTTTTGCTTTGTCCTTCCCTACTTCAGAGTTAAAAGCCAACAAAAGAAATACAATATTTTATTGTGTTATGTGATAAAAATACTCTTCATCAATTTTGTAAATGCTATTTTGGTTTTGTTTCTTTGTTTTGTATTTTGTTTCTTTGTGTCTTTTTTGTTTTTTTTACTTCTGATAAATTAATGTGCCTTAATCCTGATTATAGAGATTCACTGATAAACTTTCTTTTATCTGATGGAAGATTCGTTGGCCTGCGCTGAGTTATCCATTAATGATTTTTTCTCAATGATGCTGATATAAAAGCAAGTTAAGGTGAATTATCATTCAGTAGTGATCAGGTAGAAAAACGATACCATGCTTTCAGAAAATTATGACTATAAATTTAACTAATACAATTCTAAACTGATATTTTAAAGAATTAGCAAAGCCTGAATCTTTTTCCAGTTTGCTTATTTATTGAATGAATTAACATATTTCCATTTTATGAGTATTTCTGAATAACATCAGAAGAAATGTGTTTTTTTTGTTTTTCCTAAACTTCAATGCATAACATGCTCAAAAAAAGGAGTTGAAGCCCATTTGGCTGTGTTCTTCTTTTGTGAAATATTTATTATATAATTGAAAGGAAAAAATCTACAAATACATCAGGTTATTGTTTGTGACAGGACCTCTGGACCATGGTGTTTTTATCGGTAGTCAGTGACCTGTTACAATGACCAATAAAACCTAAATATCAGATTCCACTACTATTGATACTGACTCCTGCTCCATCTTAGTCACATGAGGATGAACTTCCACAGAGTATTGTTTTTCATTCAATAGATGTCCCATGAACATATTCTGAGATAGAAACAACCTAAGTTTTATTATTATACACCATGTACTATTACAGATCTAAATATTTGCATCAAAGCAGAATTATATTAAAATGATTATATCTTTATTGGAGTTGGATGAAAATCAGGAATTTTCTGCACTAAATCTTTTTTCTCCCTCCCCTAAGAAATTTTAATTGAAAAATGCATGAACTTTCATAACTGGAAAGATATTTTACTCTATTGGGAACATTGTGGGGAGAATGGAACATGGGAAATACTAAAAGTTAGAGTTCCCATGAGAAGCAAAATTTATGCAAATAAACATTTTAGATGGTAAAAAGCTAGATTGAAATAATAATAATTTACCTTTGTTATTAGTAGTCAAGATTGAAAAGATTGTAATCTTTTTGCATATTTATATTCTGCAAAATATAAAAATAAGATTTAAATGCCATATATGCATTATGCTTTGTTCAAATTTAAACAACAAAAATACCTGTATAAAATGTTCAGGAAAGCAAATGAATTGGTCAGTGAGGATGGCAAATTCTGTTGAAAACAAATTCTCAGGTCAGTTCTGATGGCAAGTAGTCAGGAATTCAGGTATGCTTTTCTATTATTTTGATTTATTTTCTCATAAAACAGATTCAAATATGTTTGGAGGCAGTATATAATAAATGAAATATAGAATATTTCATTAAAAAAAGAGGCTTATCATATAATGGAAATTAAAATATAATTTTGCTAGATGATCTATACTGACTTTGCAGCAGCATCTCAAAAAAAAAAACCAAAAAAAAAGGAAAAAAAACCATGAACACGTTCTAAAAAATATGTTGAATGTACCCTGCACAATCTGAAATGTTACATTAACAGAGCTTCTGCTGTAATATCTTCCTCTCACTCCATGAGTTCTGAGAATGTAATTTGTAAAACAGTTCTTAAATGGCAGGCAATCCTACCTCTAGACAGATTATTAGTGTGTATTGCATACTTGTCCTGGTTTGAGTGAGACAGAGCTATTTCTGTTCAGTGATTTTACTTTTCAGATCACTTCTAACTCCCCTGTCTGAAGTTAGCAGTCTGTTTTCACAGACAGTGGCTGCTTCTAGCAGTGATAACACCCCATGGTTGGAGTTAGTACCAAGGATGAGTGTGCAGACCAAGGCCACTGCTGGATCTTGTGTGCCACACTGGGGGTGCAGAAAGTGAAAGGCCACACCTGCAGGGAGGAGGGGACAGGACAGGTGACCCCAAACTAACCAACGAGGGATTCGAGCCCATAGACATCGTATTTGGTATAAAACCAAGGGATCATGAGGGTCAAGCTCAGCTCAGCTCTTCCAGATTCTTGCTTGTTTCTTTAACATCTGGCATCTGAGGACTCTGTCAAATACCTAGTACATTGCTGGTGAATAAACTGATCACTAAAATTAAAAATCATTGGTAATCTAATTAGTTTGTTGGGTTTTTTTTTAATTCAGACTAAATTTGGAATGACTTTCCCTTTCAAAAAAGAAATAAGAACAGATTCACAAAACTAGCAACAAGTAGAAATTTGGTTTTCTTCTTCATCTTTCTCTCTTCACCCACTCATCTCTACCCCACAAAGCTGAAGTCCTCACCATGTGTTTTGGTTTGGTTTTTTTTGTTTGTTTGTTTTTGGTTTTAATGCACTAACTCCTATATATAGAAGACTAGGATTCAACTCCTTCCCCCAGCTGAGATTTAAACCCTTATTTTCTACCTTCCAGTGGAGTCATCTAGCCACTGGATATTCTGCAGTGGTATGGTCTCACCTGAACTATTTGAACTGCTACTCTGACCTAGCTGTGTGCCTCCCAAGTGAATGCTCTAACCACCAGACCAGAGTCATTCTCTTTGACTATTTAAATAATCCATGCAGAACAGCTTTTTCCATGGGGATTGAGAGAATACAATTATAGATTTCTCACTGGTTTAAGAACTCTTCTGGGAAAGCGAAAATGTGGGTTCAAGAACGTGCAAAGAAGGTTTTGAACCTGATTGTCCCACAATGTATATCAGATGAGGCCCTAACCACAAAGCTGTTTAATAAATAAAGAGAGGGGGAATTCTCTTTACTGGCATTAATTATTTACAAGGATTACTTAAACCTAATTTTTCATTTCCAGTTCTTTAGTTTTGTGTTGAAATAGTTTCTGCAGAGTTGCCTTTGTCTCTGGCAAGTGGACAGATTAATGATTGGACCAAAATACTTATTTTAGGGAAGGTGAAGGATAACTCTTCCCCACACTTTCTTTTTTTTTTCCTAGATATTTCTGTCAGTCCCAAATAGAATCCAAGTATGCATATGAATAAATGCAGAATTTGAGTTAAACTGGGAGAGTGGGAATGGAGGAGGTCAAAGATGACAGATTTTTTCTGTGCCCCTTTTGTTAAAGCATCTACCTGAAAAATTCTTAATACATAAAGTCCTACTACATGTTTCCATGTTTCCCAACACTTCTTATTTCAACATGTACTGATCTAGGATGCTTTCATTTAAAAAACCCTAGTAGAAGAAGCCACAAGCACACTTGTTTCAATTCAGACACAAAGATCAATACAAAAAATCAACATTGCCTGTTTATGAATATGGAGTCATTTTTTCTCTGCAGCTTACATTGTCAAAGCTTACAAAGCCAAAATAAAACACAGGTGAATTGTCTGATGGGCCAGGATGTGAAAGCCAACAAAATCTGCAAGGAAATGTCACCTATTGACCACTCATAGGAAAATGTCTCAATAATAGTATTCACATATAGAACTAATTTTTAAATAATGCTTATCTGTTCAATCATCAGGTTTGCTGATATCAGTTTTGAAACACAGAGTTCCTGACTCTTAATTCAGTTAATTAATTATTTATCCCTGCCTTTAGGGCTGTAATAAAGGAATAAGAATGGTAGTGTGCCATCCTCCAACTAGAAAGAGCTTGTTTTTAATTCTGATTTCCCATGCTATGTTTTGTTTTATGTCATTGAATGAATGGTCAGGAACATAATGCTCTTCCTTCTCCAAGACATAATCAAGAGAAAGATCAAAACATAATCCAAAGAAGAAATTCAAGCTTACAAAAACTGACTGGGTTACTTCAACTCTCCCTTTCAGAAGCTGAACTGTGAAAAGGAAGAAATCCTTTCCTTTTCTGGTTACACATGCTCACAGAGATCCATTGCTATTTCATTGTGGAAGTCAATAGACCTTGCACATTTAGTGTTCTAGTCTGCTGTGGAAGGCACTTATGCCATAGTAGGTATTTAGGCATCTCTAATATTCTCACTTGAAATCAGAAGATTTTCATAAACTAATACCTGTTGTGTTGCTGGTGCTTTTTCATTAAATGGTAATAGGAAAAGTACTTGAACTCTGAATTGTTCTTATGTGTCAGTTCTCCCTAAATAATGCATTTTTCTGAAAGATGTTCTAATCAGAATCTCCAAAGAAATTAACGTTCTTGCTAGAAGAGTCAGTTGTAATTCCTAATTGTTAATTTGTTGTTTGTTGACTTTTTTACAAAAGGATATAGTACACTGGATTCTTACAGTTCACTGAGCAAAAACCATTGCTCGTAAAACCTTCATTAATTATATTTTTAATTAAGCATCTGTTATTCTTCATAATGCTGAGCATTTTTGATGGTCCATCAAATTAAAACCAGTTTCTGTTCTGGGGAGACTAGGATATTTCAGCCAGAGTTTTGTTTTCAAAATGAAAAAATGTTTTTTGAACTACAGGGGTAAAAGAATAATAAAAGTGTACTTAGCAATATACAAAATAAACGTCCAAGAAATAAATCTTTCGAGTGATCATCTCTTCTTGCAAAGCAAATACAAATGGGAAGCATCAGTACATAGAAAATTTCTGCTCTGAATATGTGGTTTGAAGAAACCTGTAACCTGCCTATGAAATCAGCAGGGCATGCACATAGGGGTCTATTTCTTCTGTATTGCCACTCAGCAGAGAAAGGGAGATAACTGGCAACAGCAACCAGTTGCAAAGGTAACAGAAAACAGAGCAGGAGAAGGTGCTTGAGGGATCATGAAGTTAATTTGGGGGGGTTGGTTTGGGGGTTGTTTTTTTGTTGTTGTTGTTTTTTTACAAAGTCATTTTCAGAACATCCCTCATTTATCTCAGCACCACTCTTCTAGGGTTTCCCATGGTCCACAGTCTGTATTTGTATCAAATCTGTCTCCTCCAATCTAAAGCTTCTGCTATGGTCATTCAGGTAAAATCTTCAACCACACTTGCCACCTGACATTGTTTTCTTCATCTGGTGTCAGAAGATTTAAATTGATATTCAGGAACTTTGTAAAAAACAAAAACAAACAAACAAAAAAACCAATCACATTTACAATTATCTATGTTAATCTTTACTAAGAAAGTTTTTTAAAATGTATTGTTTGGCTCTGTTGGCATTTGATGACGAGGTGCCTCTAGCTTTCTGCTTCAGGGGCTCTCTCTTGTTGAGTCAAGCCTGGGCTGGAGCCCTGTGTATTTCTCTGTATTTTTTTATATTATTTGTTAAATGTAGTTAATGTCCAGTTAAATGCATGAGGCTTTTCAAAATGATTTTTCAGTCCTATAGATACTTACCAGTTAATGCTTACTGCTTGAGTTATTGAAGCACACATCTATTTTGTGTGAAATTATGCTTAGATTCTACAGATGTCCCTTTGCTAATGAAAAATGTTTAGAAATTCTGTTTTTATGTTCTTGCTCAAACAATAAATTATTTAGGTCTCAGGCAAGAAAGTGGGAATACAGGACAAGAGCAATTTTTAATAACATTTCTAACTAGACCTTTTAATTTGATTTGTATAAAGCAGACAAATGGTCATTCTTTGTAGAGCTGATATACTGCAGTTAAAATACTGGAGGTTTTTCTTTTGTATTTATACTTTACTTTCAGTTTTCCTATAAAAATGTGGCAAAATCCACATTCACCTGAACCATAACAACATACAGTAGAACTGAAACTTCTATTATGTAGTGCTTACCTGAATGTCACACCAAGGCCACTTAAGTCACTTCAGCACCACTCAGAGATGTGTAGAAATACTTCTGAGTGCTTTAATTGTTCATCAAGACCTAACCCTTTGAACATTGCTTAAGGCATTTTGGCTCTGCTCTGAGTCACTGAAGCAAAATTGGAGCATCTGGTTGCAGTGTCAAAATAGCCCAGGCAGCTTCAGTGCAGCACCCAAGTGGATAATCTCAACACAGAATACAAACACTGCATTAGTGATTGCCGGAAGGCTACAGTTCATCTTCCTCTGAAATGCAATACAAGAAAGTACAAGAAAAGTTAAAGGATGATACTTTTTTCCCTTTGTATCTTCTGTTGTGTGAACAAAGAATCAAGCTGTGTTTTGATGTTTCGTCAAGTGTTTGGCAGCATTTTCAATCCTCCTTTGCCCTACTAATCCACAGATTTTTCTCTTCTTTGGTCAAAGCAATGAATGATTGTCACAGTTAATGCTCTATTAGATATGTGGAGGCAAAAGAAGGCATCTAGTGCGTGTTGTTACTTCTGAATCCAAACAGTGGAAGAAAAAAATATTTTAGTTGGTTATTATTAACATAGCATATAATTAATTGTACTGTAAATCGTACATAAAATATCCATAATTGTGAGATACATGAAATTCTATTACTTTGCTTGATTTGTTCTCACAGAAGGCAGCAAAATTACATTCCTTTGATTGAAAAGTGCATTTTAAGTAACTTCTTGTTTCTCCTCTTGAATTAGGTGTCACATTTCATTTTTCTCAATATGCTAACATTTTATTTCATGGCTAAAACTGGGTTCTTTCTTGAAAAGCAGTGCATGAGTAATACTCTGTAAGAGCCCATGAGACATCTGGCATGCGGCTACAGAAACAATCCCCAAGACAGATTTCTTTTGCCATAGGCACGAATAGTTTATGTAAGGCTTAGGTCAACAGGTCAAGAAATATAAAAATATAAATGCAGAAGCATGCTAAACATACCATCTGACATCAGGCAGACATCTGCCTGGCAATGCTGTATTCTAAGGCTGTAACGTGGCTGATCTGTAGAGTGCACACCAGAATGAATACTGGAGAGCAAAGCTGGGGTTCAGCAGCATGTATTTTATTTTCCTGACTCCCTATTTTCTGACTGTGCTTCTAGGTTTTTATAATTATATGTATGTGTAGTGGTATTAAATACAAACAGAAGAATTAGACTGACCTGATTATTTTTATGCAATTCAGATAATACATGTATTTTGGGTATGTATATATTTATATAAATATATATAAAACCAACAT
>JAOEGS010010793.1:9182-58204 GCA_025447755.1 Corythornis vintsioides
CTCTCTCTCTCTCTCTCTCTCTCTCTCTCTCTCTCTCTCTCTCTCTCTCTCTCTCTCTCTCTCTCTCTCTCTCTCTGCCCTGTTATTTATTAATTCCCCTGGAAGCTTGTTGGCACCAGGGCTGGCAGTGGGTGCAAGCCTTGCTGGTAACCCCAGGCAGGACCCCCATTTATCAAGAGCTCGGGACCAGTGATCCTCTGTGAGATGTGTTCGGTGATGTGTGTGGTGATGAAAGAGAGAGACACGGGCAGAAGAGTCTGCTCAGTGGTTTTTTTCTAACTCTTCTCAGAAAATGCTGCCTCATATCCTGGGTGGACCGAGCTGCCAGCAGGGTCTCTCCCAGCCCTGGGCTGAAGAGCAGCTGCTGCCTCAGGGCTGGGGATGCTGCTGCTGACTGCTTGAAAACTGGGATCCGGTTGGTGTAAGTCAAGTTCAGGCAGGGGTTTCAAGGCAGCTTCCACCGAGCTGAACACCCCAGCTTTCCTTTGAGCCATCTGTTGCCTGTGACCCCGTGTCCAAACCCCATCCATCAGGAGGCTGGGAAGAAGGGAGGCGGGCAGCCCCCGGATTGGGACAGTGACTGCAGTTGGTTCTTGCTGGTTGTTTTGGAAGTATCTATGGATGTAGACATATAGCTAGTGAGTGTATAAGTGGTGTCAGCCTGTGGATCAGTGTCCAGCTATCCAGATGCAGCATGGGCAGGGCTTTGGGATGGGTGGAGGGATGCAGTGAGCTGCCTAATCTCTGCGTCACTCCCTTTCCCTTGCTCTCATTTGGAGCAGCAAGAAGGGATCCTGGCCTCTCATCTTCCTGCTGCTCCTGCCTGTGTGGCTCCAACACACCCTTTTCCTACCTCCTGCAGACTGAGCCCTTCCTCACCTGGGGACCATCATCCTCCTTCTCATGCAGCCTGAGCTGCCACAGCTGCAGTCACATCAGCTCTGTGCAGACAGGATCCCAGGTTCCTTCTGAGATCAACCCAGGAGCAACCTCTTGCTACCAAAACCAGGGAGCTGGTTTGATTTGAAATTCTCACCAACACTTACATTCTTTTTTTTTTTTTTTCTCTTGGTTTCAGGAGAAGAGGACAAGAAATGAATGACACGAAGGAAATGCTCTTAACTAAAGGATCCCTGACTTGTAACTCGGACTGAAGTCTTGCATGCCTGACCATCGCTAGAAGCCAGCAGGACATGCATGTGTCCGACCATCAGACAAATGCGGGTGAATCGTTGAAAAGAAAAATACTGATATTTTTTGTTTTGTTTTGTAGCTTTCTTTTTCCTGTACATAAGAGTGCAATTACTGGACAGCTGGCCTAGGGTTTGGGGACAGAGCTGTGTGGACCTGGGTAGTGGTCACGCGGTTCCTCGGGGATTTATTCCTGCAAATTTTGAGACCCTCTTTCTAATTTTCCCCCTGGCTGGGTGAGCTCAGGCAAGGTGTCCTTTGGGGGGAGAGCGACGGGGGGAGTTGGGGCTTCAGGCCATATGCTGAGCATGGGTGGGAGGCTGCAGGAGCAGGGAAGGGCTCAATAGGGGGTGAGGGCAGAGGAGGGAGGTGAGTGGGCTGTGGGCTGGGCTCGCCCACCCTCACTGGCTTCAGTGGGTGTGTGGCTGGAGCTCCGGTGCCCATGGTTTGCCACAGCCAAGACCAGCTCTGCTGTGAGCCCTGGCACTGTGGAGCTCA
Source organism: Corythornis vintsioides (assembly GCA_025447755.1). Taxonomy (NCBI): domain Eukaryota; kingdom Metazoa; phylum Chordata; class Aves; order Coraciiformes; family Alcedinidae; genus Corythornis; species Corythornis vintsioides. The sequence continues at coordinate 10,872 of JAOEGS010010793.1, forward strand.
CGACTGGGCATTTGTAGGTCAAGGTGGGGTGTGTGTGGTGGAGGGTGAAGTTCTGTTTGTCACATTGTTTGCTCCTCACGGTGTGGAAGGCCCTGCAGCTTCCCAGGCTAATGTGACACTGAAGCACAGCGGGGTCTCCTCCGGTCTCCAGCCACTGTCTCCTCAGATCCCATCAGCACCATCTAAGCCATAGCCGCCTTCCTCAGAGGTGTGACCACAGGGATGAAAGACTTGGCATCACTCCTGTCTGCCTCCTGGTCACACTTGCTTTCCTCAGTTGATGTTTATTTCCCTAGCAGGAGGAGAACTCAAGTCCTTAGGAGCGGGTCCCTGCTTTGCAGGCCATCGCTGGCTTGCATGGGCACCCATGACACCGGTGATCCACCCTTGGGATGGGAATGATTGTCTGCTTGTATGTACCCTAGTCCTGTCTGTGAGCAGCCTTAGTCGTGACATCCCTTTGGATTGTTCTGCCACAGGAGTGCCCCAGGCTGTAGTGATTGTCTGTGGGTCAGAGGTTGATTTTGGGAACCAGTAAATCGGTTTTTCTCTGTGGAGTTGTGTCGGCCGAGACGCCGCTAGCAGGTGGCTGCTTCTCCAGCTCTCCAGATCCTCCCTCCTGTGTTCCCCACGTTCCCCTGTGATCCATCCTGACAATAGTTAGCCAGGCCCTACATCTTTCCTGTCTCTTAAACACCACCAACAGCACCAGGGCCAGGGGGTTGGACACCATTTTGCTCCTTTGCTGTTGTTTTCTTTTTCCTTTTACTTTTTGCCTCTTCCAAGTTTCCAGTGCTTTTCTGTTTCTCTTTCACCTGGGCAAGAGCTACTCTTCTTCTGTACAGCAGGTGCCAAATATCATCCCTCCTTTCTTTTCTCCATCACCAGCATTGAAGATGAGCAGAGCCCCCAGACCAATGGGAATGTACAGAATTGTTATACTACTGAGCTGATTTAATTGTACAGAAAACCTTGCATGAAATGTTGTTACTGTATTTAATGTATAATGTATTCAAGAAATTTTAATATGGAGCTCTTTGAAAATATCTTTATAGATACTCTGTGGTTAGAAGATTGTTGCTGATTTATTATTATTTTTTAATATTACTTTGTCTGAAAGAAGTTTTATTTTTCAAACATGTTATGTCCAACTGATTTAATTGGTGATCCCATGGAGCAACCAATTCCTCTATAATGATTTTCAACATGGATGAATGAGACTTACCCTGGTGCAGAGGACCAGGGAATGACCCAGGTACTGCTTAAGCCTTCAAAATAAGGCTTCAGTAAGACTAATGCTGTAGACTTGTGATTTGCCCTTCACAGGAAGGGTGGTTTTCACCCTATTTCAGTACAGATCATCTCCATCTCTCTGTGCGGGAAAAGAACCAGCAGGAATTTAATCCAGTACCAGCTTGGTGACTTCAGAGAAACTCGCTTCTGTGTTTTACTGAAGCTGAAAACCAGTCTGGGAGAGACTGGAGTGGATTCGGAGCATCCCAGCCCTGTCCATAGGGTCCAGCAGGGCTTTCATCTGCCTGATGACATCTCCCTGGGGCATAGTGGCCTTGGTCCATCATTCCCAAGGGGACCTGCCTGGTCCATCCACTCTGTATTGCACCACCTGAGTTACATTGGTTTCCCTGGGATTAGGGTCTGGTATAGGATTGTTAATTTTACCCAAATCTGTGGAGAGTTTTGTGTGTAAAGGTCCCATTACTGGGTATTGAGTAATGGGTGGGAGTCTCTAATGGAAGGACACCTAAAAGGAAAGCAAAATAAATACAGGCTCCATTTCAGAGCAGAGATGAAATCAGGAAATTTTAACTCACTGTGAAATTCCTGCTGGTAATTTTTGCTTAGTCTCACCCAAAGCAGAGAGTTGAGGATGGGAGTTGTACCAGGCATCCTTCTGAACCCACCAATGGAACAGCTGTTTGGAGAGATGCTGAGTGTGTTATTGTGGCTAGAGATGCCAAGATGCTGTTATTTCACCCCTGATGGAGATGCCAGGCTGCTGGTTTGTTTGTGCAATCACTGGGTTGCAAGTGGGAGTTAGCAAAATCCAGAGCTGTGTCCCAGCCAAAGGTTTGGTCTTTCCAGCAGCAGCAAAATGTATTTGCTTTTGTGTTGTGAGCCTTTAAAACTACCTAGAAAATCGTGCAGGAGCCCTGTGCTGAGGCTGCCTGGAGCAGGTGTCCCTCTTGCTAGGAGGGACCATTTCAACACTTCCCACTTCCCCATCTGAATGGCTGACCACATCTCTCTCTCTCTCTCTTTACCCCCCCTTCTTTAATTACTTGGAATACAGGTTTCAGTCTGTGCTTTTTGATTACAATATTGTTCAAATAGTGTCATGAAGTAGAAAAATATCCACAGATCTGTTTTTCCTTTATGCTTTGTGATGGGTCAGGATAAGTGGTGGTTTATTGGATGTGTGGTACCAGCAGCCTGCTGGGTGCTTTTACAGCCCGGAGCATCTTCTTTTGCAAACTTGGAGATCCCAGAGGTGAGAACATCCTTTTGGGAATGGGTTTTGTGTCTCAGCAAGGCACCCAGGGGTGTGCAATAAATGGGAGGTGGACACTGGGTGGCTGTTTTGCCAAGAGCTGGTTAAAATGAGAGCAGCTCAGGGGCAGAGCCTCTGAGATCCTTGCTTTTTTTTGACAAAAGCTTAGGAATCCTTTCCTTTTTAATCTTATTTTGATGATGCTGCCTGGCATATTCAAAGGGATTTTTTTTTTTTTTTAATAAAATGTAGATCTTTCCATCAAGACCTTTGGCATCCATGGGCTGCTGTGAGAGATCATCCCCAGGCAGGGAAGCAGCAATGGGAGTTGCCTGGTGGAAGATGCACTGGGATGGCAGTGTGGGGTTTTCCACGAGCACTTTATACTCCTTTCTCAGGGGCTGGGCACCGTGCTGAGTTCCAGACAAGGTGGCAGGTGAAGGTCCCTCATCCCTGGAGCAAGTACTTGGTGGGTCAGCTTTGGGCAGCAGCTGTGGAAAGCCTTCTGGGCTGTTTTGGGACACAGTGTCATTGTGGCCAGTTGCTGGATGAGCTCTTACCACTGCTGCGTTGATCCTGTTGGGAGGCAAGTGGAAAAGGATGCAGAGAGAAGCACTGCATCTAATGTTTTATTTCTGTCATGTGGCCATTGTACAGCTCAGGGTCTGGATGAGGTTTTTGATTTGTGTGTTTGGGAATTTGGCACCATGAAGATGTCATGTGTGTGTTTCTGATGCTCTGCTCAGCCAAGGCTGGATGGTACCACCAGGCACTGGAGAAGTCAGGAGCAGGAGGACAAGCTTTACTGGAGGGGCTGGAGGACTCCATTCCTGTAAGAGCATCACACCTGGGATTTAACCAGAGTGTCTGCTCACAGTGTGGATGGCAGATGTAGGCAGAGGAGCAATAGGAAAACTCTGCAGCAATTTTTGGTCCCTCTTTTGTACATAAGTTTTAGTGCTGCTCCCCAGTCAGGGTCCTGCTCCACCAAAACTCATCAAATAATTGCTGTGAAGGGGTTCAGGCTCTTGCTGCTCTGGTTGGTGGGCTTGGATGGCTTTTCCCTGAGGTTCAGTAACCTTGGCATCCTGTCACTCCTGGAACTCAAACATGCAGGAGTCCCCAGTACCAGCTCTTAAGACCTACTGCCGTTTTTTGTCCATAGGTGGCATGACCATCACCTTCTACAAATGATGCCAGAGATTCAGCCAGTGCTGTTCAGTTCAGTCCTTCCTGGGCTGCTGGAGGTCAGGTTTTGGGGACAAAGGAGAAGGGCTTCACCCCATGCAGAACTTGCCTGGCACAGGGTGAGGTTTTCCAGTGCTGCAGTGAGGAGGGGGATGCATAGGGTCAACTGTGCTCCCTGGACCAGTCCTCTTGGTGCCATTCAGCTTTTGGTATTGAGTGGGGCATTAAATGAGCATAAATCTGTAGCGATGGGGACATGGGTACCACTGGCTGAGGCCAAGCTGGGTCCATCTGGGTGCTTAGGACCAAGAGCAGGGAGACTGCTGAGCTTCCAGGGGGTCCCTCCGTGGCTTCAGTCTGGGAATATGTGTTTTGTTTGTTTGTTTGTTTTTATATGAGGTGCCTGAACAGCCAAATCTAGAAATCTCTGAGTTTGTGCTTCGTAGCAAAAGGTGAATCTTGGGGGTGGGAGGGTGTTGCCTGAGGGGCAGAATTGAAAGCAACAAGATTTCCTATTTTATTACATCAGAGCTATTTTTCCACTAAATTGCCACTTGCTCAGTGGTGCCCTTTGTGTGACTGTAGAGAGCCAGGTGTGCCGTGAAGACGCGGGAAGGCTCCTTGTGGTCGCTTCCGTACGGTCCACTCTGTTCACGCAGTATCCGGCTGATTTGTTTTATACTCAACAAAATTACAGAAATAAAAAGCAGTTTTACTGGATGGCTCTGTTGGGGCTTTTCTTGTTGTTTTCTTTGGTTTGGTTCAGTGGGTTTTTTGTTGGTTGGTTGATGAAATGATTTTTTTTGCTTTTCTTACCCCGTTTAATGGCCGATTGGGGGGACATTTGGGAGCCCACGGAGCTGCACAGAGTGCCTGAGGGCATTCTTCAGCCCTAAAAGGAGCTGTGATCACCAGATCAGGATTTCTTGTGGGTTTTCAGAGCAGCCAAACTAGAAATGGAGCTGCGCTTGTCTCTGGCATGGGACGACAAAGGGAAAATGAAAGGAGTGGCATGATACGACTGTTGGGAATTTTTTTAAGTACCAGCTAATTTGCTCTGGGGGCACAGGAGTACAAATAGCAGTGCTAATTTTGCCTGTATCCAGAATAGTCTTCACCTTATCTCCTCCAGCTGAGAGAGGAGGTTTAAACAAGCCCTGCAATGAACTCCACGAGAAATAATTATTACATAAATAATAATTAAATAACTTGGCCTCCTCTGATGGGTGGCATGGAGTCTCGAGGCCACGTGTTTCCATTGCCACATAGTCCAGAGCTCTGCCTGTGGTTGTGTTTTGAGTGGAGAACCCTGCAGTTGCAAGTTGTGTTTGGAAGCTGGTCCCCCATACCTGCTGCTGCTGGGCATGCAGCTCTGTGTCAGCACCTCTCAGTGAAGACAGAAAAAACCTGAAATTTCACACCTAATGTTGCATCCATCCCTGGACCACTGGTGACCATGATAGAACCATTCTTGTCAGAAGAGACCTTTTGAGTCCAACCCAGCATTGCCAATTCCACCACTAACCCATGTCCCTCAGCACCACATCTCCACGCTTGGAAACCCCTCCAGGGATCACAGGGACTCCACCAGCCCTGGGCCTGTGCATGCTTTTCAGAGGCACGAGTCAGAAAACAGGTGTTACCACCCCAAAAATCCCCCAAGGGTTCCTGTATCCCATGGCAGGAGCACAGCCACCCCACAGGATGGGTGTGCCCCATTCTCAGCAGCTGTGATGTGTGTAGGGCCATCAACACCAGGCGGTACCCCCAGCATCTCCGGGTTTGTGTGTTTGCTTTGTCATTGGTGATGCCTGTTGCCGAGGTGTTGCCATGGCAACCGGGGAATGGAAAGGCCGCTTCTGTGGGGTGAGTGCCACCAACAAACATTTGTCTGCTCTGGGGTGCTGCAGCGCGGGACGGGCACAGAGCGGAGCCAGCCCTGCTGGGAAGGAGCGAAGAGAGGTCAAGGACAAGTTAAAATTGGAAAGAAAACTGAACATGCTGTTTCGTAGGACCTTGCCTGCTCTTATCTGCCAATTTTTTTCCACCACCCTTCCCTGCTTTTTATGGCTGGCGGGGGCAGTGTGAGCATCTCCTCTTGGCTGATGGGGACAAGGGGAATCTGTGGTGGTTGAAATTTCTAGGAAGAGCCACTAACTTGCAAGGGCTCTTCCTGGTGAATTCAGCCACTGCAGGTCCTCTTTCCACCCACTGTCATATTTGAAATCTCCTTGCCACTCTTGTTATTCTTCGCCATCCTCTATTTGCAGCGTGCTGTGCATTTTTGTGCTGAAATGCAGAGCTCTGTGCTGGAAGCTGCCAAGCATGAGTCTGGATTGTGTAATGAGCTTAATTTATTATTTTTATTTTTTTTTTTCCCCCATGAAGTTGGTGGAAAAGCAATGTAGCCTCCCCCACAGAAGCTTTCAGACCACCCTCTGTGCCTCAGTAGCTCCTCCATCCTCTGGGTCCATGTCCGCAGAGTGAGGATGAACTTGCATCTCCAAATGTCTCCCTTAAAAATACCATTTTTTGCATTTTTCTCTTGACAGCCCCAAGCAGAGGTTGAGTTCGTTTAAGGGGTGTGGGAAGGAGTTGCTTTTGCAGCCATGTGCTGAGTTCTGTGCTAAGCCTGCAGCAGCTCTGCCAGGGATGTCCTCAGTGGGTCACCAGCCCTTGATGCCCTTGGTCTCTGAGCCAGCTGGAGCCGAAGGATACACTGGATGAGGCCGAGCCTGGTGCTGGGGACTGGGCAATGCTGGCTGACCCAGGAGAGCATTTGGGCAATCTGTTCCTGGGGCTTTGCAACCCTGGTCACTAGCTGAGAGGTTCATTTGATGTTGTTGCTTCCATTTTCCCCTCATGTGGGCAGTGGAGCTCTAGGATTCTCCTTATTTCTTCCTTAACTCTACCTGGTTTTGCTCTCTATGACCTCACATTGTCCCACTCCCCCTGGGCTTGGTCCCATGTTTGCATGCTGCTGGAGTGAAGCCCAGTTTAGCATTGTCTGTGCCTGGGGCACACCCATCCTGCGCACCCAGGACCTGCTGCAGCTGAGCTCAAGCTGCCAGCTCCTCCAGCATCATCCACAGTCTTTGCACTTCATCACCCCAGGCAGATCACCCTGGGGGGCTTCCGCCGGCTCTGCTTGAAAGAGGCTGAGGGATACAAAGATTGCTCAGAGGAAATTACTGTGAGCTTATCAGCAGCATATTACGCATTTGTTTCCGAGGTAAAAACATATTCTAGATCACAGCTGCTGTGCACGTGCCAGAGCCACCAGTTGTGGGCACCCCTCAGAGATGCACCTTACACAGCAGCTCAGAAACATCATAGAATCAGAGAATGTATTGGGTTGGAAGGGATCTCCAAAGGGCATCTAGTCCAACCCCCCTGCAATAGGCAGGGACATCTCTAACTAGCTCAGGCTGCTCAGAGCCTCATCAAGCTTGGCCTTGAATATCTCTAGGGATGGGGCCTCCACCACCTCCCCGGGCAACCCATTCTAGTGAATTAGCAACCTCAGATTAAATAACTTTTTCCTAATGTCTACCCTTCTCTAGTTTAAAGCCATTATCCCTTGTCCTGTCACTACAAACCCTCCCCTGCTTTTCTCTAGGCCCCTTTCAGGTACTGGAACTAATTATTATGATTGTTATTATTAATATTATTATTTCCATGGAGGTGTCACAGTGATATCTTTATTACCACAGCAAATTATTGCAGAGAGGACATAGCCCAGCGCCATTGCCACAGCAGAAAGCACCAGAGCCCCGTGAACTCAGCAGCTCCCGGTGGGTGACCCTCCTGGCTGGGCAGGTAACTGAATAGGTCCCTGACCCGAGCAGAGCACTGCCCTGCAGTCCCCTCCTGACAGAGGCAGGACATGTGTCAGCAGCTCCCATGGGTTACAAGCAGGAGAAGCTTCGCTGCAGACAGGCCACGGGGGCAGTTGGGTGTGCTGGCCAGAGGGCGCTGCTCACCCTGCCACGTCGCGGGGCAGTGCCAGCCCTGCTCTAGCAAATACATAAAGCAATTGAAAGAGTGGCAAACAACCCCCTGGGGTGTTGTGGGTGAGGTGTGAACGATGGTGGCACTGGAGCCCACGAGGATTCAGGTTAGATTTGGTTCGCCCAGCCAAGGCTGGGTGCTGACAGCAGCCCAGGAGAAGACCCGGGCACCCCCGGGTGCTGCTGTGCTGGGGTGTCCTGCTCCCCACATTGTCCCGGCCTCACCGTGGGGTCCAGCCCCACTCACCAGCTACAATGTGGCTCCAAGAGATACTAAAATTGGAGGTGCATTTAATGTCCCAATGGAAAGTATTTTAGCTAAATCCATGCTATAACCATTTTATTGACTCCAAGTACCAGAGAGAAGGTTATAAGTGACTCTTTTACAAGTCATTTTGCTGTTAAATTTAGCTGGCCTATTTTCATTATCCCCATGGCTTTGGCAAGGGTGAGCAGCCTTCCCTAAAAGGCCTCGTTTCATACAGTAAGTTATTTGCTTCTCTCCTGACAGATATCTAAGCTTATAAGGTTTGTCTGTTCTGCTCAATAGCAATATCAGCCTTCAATCTTGTATGATTAGCATGAGCATTTTGTATTTGCTCTTGGCTCCCCGTCTGACAGCTTTCCATGTTGCTGAGGACTGGGGCGTTGGGAGCATGTCACATCACTTGTAACGTGGCATCATCTGATGTTGATTCCCAAGCTTCATAGTACGCCCAAAAGATTGGGAGAGACCGTTCATCTTCTTTTCCCTCCATTTCTTCTCTTGCCCAGCAGAGAATGAATTCGTTCCACTCATTTTGTGGTTGTCAGGTCTGCAAAATATTAAGTTGATAGGTCAACATGATGCCAAGTGATAGGCAATTGAACAAAAGAGGTAATTATGTTAATGGAGATGTTCCGGAAAGATTTATTTCAGCAGGTTAAACTTTTCCATTCTTCCAAACCCATTTTCCCCTGCAGACAAGGACCTTGTCCCAGCCTTGGTGGCCATGGGCAGCCAGGGCCTCTTTCAAGGTCACAGGAGGCAGCAGGTGAACCTGGGCTCACAGGATAGAGCCTCTCCTTGCAGGATTTTGGGGGTAACGTCCTGTTTCCCCCCAAATCAACCCTCAGCCTCAGCGCTCTCTAGCTGTGCCCTTGAGGTTGCCTGGTGGGTTGCAGGATGGATACAGGGTCCCACATCCACAGCTTTGGTACTTTTCCTCAGCAATGAGCCAAAACTTTCACCAAGGCTTCCCCTCGGACCCAGTTTTCAGCCTGGCATATACAAACCCAGTCCCTTTCCGGGTGACAGTCACCTAAAGTGGTGCCTGCACCACCCTGCCTGACATCCCTTGCTGGGACCCAGGCTCACAGCTGTGCCTTTCAGAAAATGCTGGAAATGCTGAAAATGCTTCAAAATGTGCCCAGCCCAGCCCCTTGCAAATGCTGGGAGCCAGCCAAACCCCAGCTGGGCGGCCTCACCGCGGGAGGGGGCCAAGTTGGGCACCTGGCTGCCCCAGGGGTCAGCTCCAAATTGCTGGGCTGGGGTTTCTGTGCCCCCAGTCTCCCCTTTCCCAACCTGTTTCCCGGGGCAGCCTTTGGGATGGAGTAAGACATGGGTTAGAGACATGCATGGAAAACCTGCAGCCAGAGGTGATTGCTGGGGAAGGGAAGGTGACATCCTCAACTCCTAAAACCCTCTCACAGCATCCCCACCATCTCCTCCGTGCCTTGTTGTCCCTGCTCACCCCAAGCCCTGCCCAGGGCGGGCCCCTGCCCAGGCGAGGATGCATCCCCCACGGGTGGGTGGCTCTGTCCTGGTGGCACGTGGGCTCAGCAGCGGGGTGGCCCTGCACTCTCCGGCACCCTGTCCCACCCCCCGGACCATGTAGGGCACCAGCTGCGCCCAGCCCAGAGCTTATAGGAAGAGGAAACCCTGTCTCTGCACAGAGGAGGAAACCCGACAGCCCAGATGTGCACGGAGCCACGCTGATAGAGGGTTGATTGTCTTTCTCTCCCTCCTCTCTGCCAACAGAGGAGTTGCTGCAGAGGGCAGGACCCGACCCACAGCACAGCCAGCAGCAGGAGGCTGTGGCACAGCCCTGGCGCAGCCATGGGGCAGAAGTGCATGGAGAAGGTGTCCTCCTTCCTCTTTGAGTATGACACCCCCAGGATGGTGCTGGTGAGGAACAAGAAGGTGGGACTGACCTTCCGGCTGATCCAGCTCATTGTCCTGGCGTACATCATCGGGTAAGGCTCCCTGGCACCCACCTGCCCCCGATTTAATGCTTTGTCCCTGGGTTAAAAAAGCAACGGAGGCAAAGGGGCTTCACCACCCCCTATATCCAATATATGCGGGGGGGGAGGGGGGGGTTATTGCTGGTGGCATTGCATCCCCCCTGCCTGTGGCCGCTCCAGTGCTGCCACCGTGGTGTCCCGCCATGGGTCTTCCAATGGTCTGTCTGGTCCCTGTGTCCTCCCCAGAAGCTGCTGCCTTTGCAGCTGGAGGCTCATTGCTGACCAGTCCTGCTCCTCTGTGTGCCGGGGCCCCAGCTCGGCGCTGAGCCTCATCCAAGTCCCACTGGAGCTGCTGGATGGCAGCCTGAGAATCTGTTGTTATTTTTATTTTCATTTATATTAACTACGAGTCAGCTGGGGCCAGTGCAGTGATTTGTGAGACCCAAGTGGCTTGAGACAGGATCATAAATCTCCCCATCTGTGATCCTGCCAGGGAGGCAGACCCAGCCCATCAGCTGGGGCTGGGATGGAGCCTGGCTCCAAAGCTTGTGGGAGGCAGTGCTGAGGGCAGCTGCCGTGCAAGAGCAGCTGCTTAAAAAAAGGCAGTGAACAAGCAGGCAGGTCTAGGGCCATGCCAGTGTGGGTGTCCCCAGGTGCCCCGGGGCTGCTGCTCCCACCATGGCAATTCAGTCCCTGTCCCTTTGGTGTGGGACCACACACTGTGCAGCAGAGTGCAATGGTTGAGAGAAACCTTTGCTGTGCCCATGTCGCTGCCATAGGCTCAGCCCTTGATAGAAACCATCAACCTTCCATCTAGAAGAGTCCCATGGCAGAAGGCTTGCAGGGAGACAGGAGGGTGTCTGGCCACAAACTGGAAAAACTGGGTATTCTTTGGGCACGGGGTACCTAGTGCAGCACAAAGCACAGGCAGTAGCTCCCATGGCTCAGTGCAAGCGAGTAACTGTGGAGAGCAGTGGTGCCTGCCCCTGCTTTTAGCACAGATCACAGACTGGCTTGGGTTGGAAGGGACCTTTGAAGATCATTTAGTCCAACCCTTGATTCTCCTGGAAAGGAGGAAAATATTCCCAAAGGGCCATGGTGGGACCCCCTCATGTCACTCCCGCCCTGCTCATCGGCACGTTGGCTCACAAGGACAATTCTGATCCCAAACTGCCGCTGAACTGAGGTCTCAAGGATGCTCTGCAGGAGGGAGAGAAAGGAGAACCAGCTTGGGGGTGACAGCTAGGGCTGGAGGGAAGGAGCTTGGCATAAAGTTGCTGTAATTCCTCAGTTTTTGCTGGTTTGGTGGGGCCAGGGTGCGTGTGGCTGCCAACAGCCCCACTGGGCACTGGCATCCCCTTGCTGCTGGCAGCACGGAATCAGAGTCCGTGCCTGCACCCACTCACGCTGCTTGAGAGGTCTTCTCTGAAAGCAAGTTGGGCAGGCAGGTATTTATTTATCTCCACTCATAGAGTCACAGGGTCCCAGCATGGTGGTGGTGGATAGGGACCTCTGGAGATCAGCTGGTGCCACCCCCCTGTCCCAGCAGGGTCACCCAGAGCAGAGATCCCAGGGTTGCAGCATCCAGGTGGGTTTGGAGTCTCTCCAGAGAAGGCGATACTAAATTTTCAATATTCACTGAATATTGAACTATTCAATACTCAGTTACTCCAGCCTTGGTCCTCCTTTTCAGCAGCCATGGGACCCTGGTAAGGATGTGTGCTGGTGCCTGGCTGTGCCAGAGGTGTGCATGGTGGTGCTATCAGTGCAGAGGAAGGACATGAAGGTCACCCTCCTGAGACATCATCAGTGTTAACCCCAGGGAGCTGCTCTGCTTTCTGCTGTTTTGCTAAGATAAGGTGATATCACTGCTGGCCAGGCCGTGCTGGGCACTCCCAGATTGGACATCACTTTCTGGCTTTTGTCCCCTGAAACCTTCACATGTGAGGAGGCTTCGGGTTGAGTCACAGCATGAGGCTGTCAAGAAAAGAGGACTGGGTGACTGTCACATCAGAGGGTGACACCAGGGCACTTTTACCACCTAGGCAGCATTTACAGCCTGGAAATGAGCTGGTTTGACATTGTCAGAGCTCAGCAGCGGGGCGAGGGCCACATCCTGCCCTGCCACAGGGAGGCTGTGTCACAGGGGGGTACCCAGCCCCGTGTGCCCAGTCACCTCTGCCAGGGCAGGATGAGGTGGCAGAGGTTGCACCAGGGGCAGGTTTAGGGAATTACACTCCACCATGATGCTGCCCAGATCAGAGCTGCCTGCAGCCCTGAGGGCACCAGGGAACATCCTCAGTGTAACCAGTATGGCCTTGGAAGAGGTGGCTGGAGGTGGGGGTGGCAACAGTGCTGAATTTCTGCTCCCATCCCCAGGTACTGGGGCAGATGACATCCCTGAGGTCTCTGTGTCCTCTGTCCCCAGGTACTGGGGCTGCAAGCACCTTTGGGGCAGAAAAGGAAAAGGGCATTTTCCCTGGGGGAAATTGAGTTTTCCCCCATTTTCCTCCACACCCATTGGTCAGGTGCCCAGGGATGGGCTGAGATACCAGGCTGGCATCACAGGCCATCCCACCAACAATGTGCAGCCTCTGTCACAACCAGCAGGGACAAAAAACAGATCTCTCCTTTTTTAGTGCCAGGAAGGCTGCACGGAGCCGCTGGAGCCCAACCAGACATGATTGCTCACCCGTGTTTATAGTCTTCCCGAGCCAGAGGGGATCCAGCAGCAGCTTGTTTATGCTATAGGCTAAATAGTGTCAGGAGCTGACACTAATGGCTCCCTGACGGGCTGGGAAACACAGGGACAGCCCCATGCCAGTGTCTCTAGCCCTGCTCCGAGGCACCCTTGGCTGGCTGTGGTGGCCCTGGATGTGACCTGTGTCCAGACATGACCCCATCTGGGCCCTGGAGACTCTGGATGTCTGGGAAGTGGCTCAGGAGGGGCTGGGTTGTCTCTGAGCTCAGATACAAGTGGCCCGTGGCCACCCTGCCCCACCTACCTTCACACAGCTCCGGCCACACGCCTGTCCCAGTTCCTAAAATAATCCCACTGTGGAACTCAGGTCCTGGAGCTACCTCATGCCTTGGGCAGAGGGTGGGAGAGCTCACACACCCCTCACCCAGCTGGTGGAAATTTGGCAAATAAATCCCCAGGTGAGAGTTGGTAGAAGCCTCAGTTTCTAGCAATGTGCTGGGGGTTGGGATTTCTGCAGATGAGCACTGCCGGTTGGGTTCACCCCAGCACTTTTCCCTATCCAGGTGGGTTTTCCTCTATGAGAAAGGTTACCAGTCTCAGGACAGCATTGTCAGCTCGGTCTCTGTGAAACTGAAAGGTCTGACGTTGGCCAATGAGAGTGGTTTTGGCCCCCACATCTTGGACGTGGTGGATTATGTTTTCCCACCTCAGGTAAGAAGGCAGGATGGGTGGTTTGGGGGTGTTGTTTTTCTCCCAGCAGCCACTTTTCCCCATGTCTCAGGGTGCAGATGGGCTCTTCTCTGTAGGTTTTCCAAGGGGTTAACCATGACATTGTGTCCTGTGGTGGAGAACAGGTTGCTCCTGCCACACATCTCTGCCCATGTATCACCTCTGGGGTACACTTGGTGCTTGGGACATGGTTGATGGGGCATGTTTGAAGCTGCATTCAAAAAGATCAAGACTCCTCTGGTGCCTTCAGCTGCTCATCTCAAGCAGCAAGTGAGGTTCTCCACTGTCCCTGGGGCTAGTGGGCATTGCAGCTCCTCGGGGCCAGCACCAGCTTCCTGAGCTGCAGCAGAGGAGCCAAAGTTAGGAAGAAAGATGCTTGCTGCCTGGACATGCCCCGGTGGTTTGGGTGCCCTACCCCCTGCCCCAGGAAGAGGCTCCTCACAGAAACTCCATCCGAAAACACCATGCTGCCTGTGAGCTGATGGCTGTGTCTCCACAGGGGGACAACTCCTTTGTGGTGATGACCAACTTCATTGTAACCCCTGGACAGAAACAAGGAACCTGCCCTGAGGTAACTGCACCGTCTTCCTTCAGCAGCCGCAGCTTCTCTAGTATGGTGGGGGGGGACTGGAGAAGGGGCTTTCCTGACACTGAGAGTTTAGTAAAACCTGTGCCTGGCTCCACCTTCTACTTCCTGGCTCATAAGTGCTGCACAAAGGCTCTTATTCTGCCAGCCAGTGGCCAGCAGCTGTTACAATTTTCCTCCCTCCGTGATGATCAAGAAAAGCAGACTCCAGTCTGAAATAAAAGTACCATCCTGGAGTTTAAAAAATGAAATATTCCCCACACACACACTTTTCCCTGGTAAATCTGGAGCCTTTGATTGGGAATCAGCATGCGGACGAGGCTCTGGCCGCAGCCGAGTGGAGGGTCCAATGCCAGGGGATGTGATGCTGAGAAGCTGCTTTCTCCAAACAGCTGCCGGACGCCGGGCTCTGCTCGCAGGACAGCGACTGTCACCGGGGGAAATACAGCCGCCAGGGACACGGTATGGCACGTGGGACAGCCCATGGTACAAGTGGCCCTGTGGCTTGGCATTGACCCATGTGTCTGGGGTGGCCAGACCATCACTCGACAGGGTTTGGGGAAAGCCTCTGATGTGTTGGGTGAGGGTTCCACTGGGGCTGGTCCTGCTTTCCTGTTCTGGCAAGGAAAGGTTAATCAGGACTAAACTGTTTTCCTCAATCTGCCTCTTTTTCAGGTGTTTTCTGAAGTGTACTTTAGCAAGAAAAATGCCTGGTTGCTCCTCTGTGCAGGAGAACCCACTGTCCCTAGCCGAGGGACCACAATTAATCACCCATCTAATAAAGGGGCACCAAAGTCCTGAGTATTTTGTGCTTTGGATGCCGGTGGCAGTGCTGAAGCTCCCAACCAGATCCCACCCATCCCAGTGTGAGGCTGGGATTTCCCAGTATCCAGGGGTGTGAGTGCTGTCTCTCTTACCCACAGGGATCATGACAGGCAAGTGTGTGCATTTCAACAGCTCGGTGAAGACCTGTGAGATCTTTGGCTGGTGCCCTGTAGAAGTTGATGAGCATGTTCCCATGTAAGAAGTCATGCTGTTGCCCCCTTTTCCACCCCAGTCCCATCCCAGTTGCACCAGCAGCACTCGATGTAGGGCTGAGCCAGCTGTGGCTGGTTGCTGCCAGGACAGCCTGGGTAATGCAGACCTCATGGCTGTACATGCTGCCCAGTGTCCCCAGGGGGTTTGTGCCTCTCCTGTCATGGTTTGCTGGCACATCACCTCATCTCTGCTGGGTGCTCTGTGTATGGACCGGAAGCCCTGATCTACCCCATTTGCCTTCAGAGTAAAGTGGTGCTCTTCCCATTCCATCTCCAGCTTCCACTATGAAGCACCTTCTGGTAGATGCTAAGTCCTTTCTTTCTTGCAGGGATGGGGGGCACAGGAACAACCACAGGTCCACTAAGGAGCCCAGGGAAGCATGAAGGTCCTGGAGCTCTCCTCCAGCCACCTCACTATGCTTTGGGGGTTTCTTAACTGAAATCCCATCACTTCTGTCTCTTGACAGGCACTTCCAGACTTCCTCTGAACCTTGTTGGCATCTTTCACTTAGAAAGGGAAAGGATGAGATGACCAGTTTTTCTAGGTCTTGCTCATCCCTGTTTGGATGAGTCTTCACCAGATGGGGTTTTCCCTAGAGGTTGGATTGACAGATGATGGACACACGTCACCACTTATGTTTTTCAGCCCTGCCCGGTTGTCAGAAGCAGAGAATTTCACCTTGTTCATTAAGAACAGCATCACCTTCCCCAGATTCAAGGTGTCCAGGTAAGGGGAGGTTTGGGGGGATGATTTCTGTTTGGTTCCCTCAGTCATGTCCCTTGAGATAAATTATGGGTGTAGCTGGATCTTTGATACAGATGTTGCTGTCCCTCATCAGTGAGCCCAGGGCTACTCCAGCTGCTGCACTGATCACCAGATCAGTGGATGGGAACTGAAACATTTCCCTCCTAAATCTGTTTCACCTCAGCTGGTAGCTGTGGTGATAGAAAATAAGGTTTCTGGAATTCACATCCTCTGAGTTCCCCTGACGCAATGCACGGGAAAATAACTCTGATTCTTCATTTTTCTTCTCCCTTTTTCTCCCTGATTATAGCAGTAAAATACTACATGGTACAGGGGGCTGTGAGCAGCCAGGGCCAGCTTGGTCCCCAGAAATGAATAGAGGCTCCACTTCTCATCACAGTTTCCACCTCTTTCTGTGACGGGTTGTAGGGTCGGCCCCTTGCAGGCAGCTCTGGAAGCAGCCGGCCAAAGGCTGAGGCGTGAGAGGATTTGTGATGACACCCATTATCTATCTGCTTAGAAACAAAATACCGGGAGCTGTTTGTGCTGAAGGCGGCAGCTTCTCCTTTCCGACTCTGTCTCGTCCCTGCGCCGTTGCCGAGGTTAAACGCCCTGGCAGCCGGTGCTTGGCAGCGTCTCCGTCTGCCCTGGCACCGCACCCTGCAGAGGAGATGCCCCCGCAGCAGCCAGGAGGGGGTGGCAACCTGAGCGAGGGGCAGACGGGGAGGGGACACGCTGGGGGAGAGCGGCTCCCGGGAGGTGAGGTTGTCTGGGCTGGCTGCTGTTGCAGGGGCTGGGCCAGAGCCAGCTTGGGTCATGGGGAAACTTCTGCCTTTGATCCCTGCTGCTAATGAACTGCTGAGCATCAGTGATGGGACGGGGTAAGGGTCAGGGAGGCTCCAAGTGCTATTTTTAGACGAAGGAGCAGAGTTGAGTGGAAGGCAAGACATTGCCCTTTCCTTTTCACCCTTTCTGGTGGAGGAGAGAGCAAAATCCAGCGAAACAGAAAATCTGTGGGCTACATTGTCTGTCCATGAGCTGTCCCAGGTGGAAACCCTGACTGACAGAGCCCAGGGGTGAGCTGTGGAGGGAGAGAGGCAGCTGGGAGGAATGGTGGAGGCTATGGGAGGGTTTTCAAAACTGAGGAGTGAGAGAGAATGTTTCTAAGAAGCGGTGAGGACAGGCAGACATGTGCTACTGAGCAGCAGGTGAAGCAGCAAACCCAAAGCAGAAGTGGAGGACATCTGCAGGAAAGAGAACAGAAGGGGCTTCCTTCACAAGAGAAGGTTCAGAATTGCTTGATATATAGCGTGCTGTCCCTCATCAGTGAGCCCAGGGCTACTCCAACTGCTGCACGGATCACCATATCAGTGGATGGGAACTGAAACATTTTTCTCCTAAATCTGTCCCACTTCAACTGGTAGCTGTGGTAATAGAAAAAGTTTCTGGAATTAACATCCTCTGAGTTCCCTGGGGGGGCAGAAACCAGGCAGGGCAGGAAAGTACCCCCTCTCCATGTGTGGGGGCTGATGAACATGTCAGGAAGAAGGACAATGCCCTGGGTTTTGACATTATCTGGCTTTGAGCAATTGATTGGACCTGTGACTTCCAGAGGTGCTTTCCCACCTGAGTTACTGGGTTGTTCAGACTCTTTCTTACTCTCCCTTCTTTTACAGGCGCAATTTGGTTGAGAGTGTTACCAAACAGTACCTGAAGAAATGCACCTATCACAAAGTCACCGATTCCTTATGTCCCGTGTTTGAACTGGGATACATAGTGAAGGAATCGGGTCAGAATTTTACCTTCCTGGCTATTAAGGTACTTCAATCTCAAATTATGTTTCTTGTTGACATAGGGATGGGACCACCCATGGAGCAATCTGTGTGTGAGGGATGTGTTTTCCCAAGCACTAGTGAGGCAGCGTCAGAATTAACTGAGATAGTTAATCCCCTTGGACACAGCGTAATATTTAAGACCTTCTTAGAAACTCCTGACAAGATCTGATAGAGTAAATCCAGGGTTTGGTTTGTTTTAATTTGCACAATGAATTATTAGAGCTGCATGGCCAAATCCCATCCAGTTGAACTCAGAAACCTCAGCTGGGTTGTCAAACACTGGTCACTGCACAGCCTTGCTCAGCACTTCTCAGGGTGGGTGCAGGAGTGCCCGATATTTCTGCATGGCAGAGCCTAATGTTAACATGGTGCAGGGGGTCCAGAGAAGGGCCACAAAAAGGATCAGAGGGCTGGAGCATCTATTCTACAAGGACAGGCTGAGGGAGCTGGGGTTGTTCAGCCTGGAGAAGAGAAAGCTCCAGAGAGACCTTATAGTGACCCTCCAGTATCTGAAGTGGGCTACAGGAAAGCTGGAGAGGGGCTGTTTACAAGGGTTTGTAGTGATCAGATGAAGGGTGTTGGTTTTAAACTAATGAAGGGTAGATTTAGATTGGACATTAGGAAGAATTTCTTTACTTTTGGGGGTGGTGGAGCACTGGAACAAGTTGCCAGAGAGGTGGTGGAGGCCCAATCCCTGGAGACAGTCGAGATGAGGCTTGACTTTATAACATAAAGAAAGGCTACATACAAGGAGGGAAAACAATTATCTCAAGGAGGGGCAACCTTGTGACTCACCTCTTGGCTGCAGGGTGGAGTGGTGGGCATCACCATCGACTGGAACTGTGACCTCGACTGGCCCGTCCGGTACTGCAAACCCATTTACCAGTTCCATGGCCTTTACAATGATGACAGCAATGTTTCACCAGGCTTCAACTTCAGGTAAGGAAACCCCTGTTAACTCTCCAGGCAGAATTCAGAAGTGACATCTTTAAGGATCCCATAGCACTTGAGGGATGGTAGAGGATCAGGGACTGTTCTCCAAAGTTCTCCCTACCTTTGCAGTGCCCGGCAGCAGGGCTTTCTTGAGAATGGCATAAGAAAAGTGACAACCCAGCCCTTGGCCTTGTAAAAACCTCGTTGCCTTTCCCTCTACATCTCCTCCTTGCAGCTGCTCCTGCTGAGCTGAGGTCTCAGGAAGCCCCTTGAAAAACTGGAGATGGTGTAGGGTGAGCTCATGTCTTCCCACACTTCAAAGCATTCAGCCACAGCATGACATCTGGGCATGAGCTGCTGCTCTCTATGAAGCTGCCACCAGTGCTGCCCTGATGTCCACTGGCCTGTAGACCTTGGGCTCATCAGGTGTCAGCACAAGCAGCAGCTTTAACTCCAACTTTCAAGCAGGGAATCTGAGGCACAGAGGGGAGTTGCCAACAGGCTCAGCTCCTCCAGGGGGGGAGTTAAGGAGAGGGTCAGGAGTAGGTCTGGGACAGCACATCCCCAGATCTTTGTCCTGCTCTGCAGCCACCAAAATCCCAGGGCTGTTGGTTTGCTGGGGGCTGTCAGACACCCTGGCAGGCCACTGACACTCACCATCCAACCTGACAGATATGCCAAATACTACAGAGAAGGTGGGCTGGAGAAGAGGACCCTCTACAAGGTGTTTGGGATCCGGTTTGACATTTTGGTGAATGGCAAGGTAAGGGGGGCAGGGAGGTGGGTTTGTCCCCGGGTCCCTGGCATGGCAGCACCATGTCCTCAGGAAGGTCCCAGCTCTGTAACACAGCACCAGGGTCTGGTGGGGCCAGGAATACCAGTGTGAGTGGTTTCCTCGGGTGCTGGCCTGCTCACAGTAGCCCTTGGGAAGTGCCAGGGAAGGGAACAGAGAGTGAAAGTCCAGTTTTCAGGTCATATCTACCAGCTGCAGTGAAGTCAGTGGTTTTGTCCCCAAAAACATCATGATGGGTTAGGGAGAAATTGTGGAAAGTCAAAACCTTTTACTGATATTTCCAAGAGCTGAACATTTGCATTTTTCCATATTTTTCTTTTTCTTCCCACTGAGAGAGAAGTCTTTCCTCTTTGTGTTCCCACTGGCAATATTTAAAGGGGTGTGTATATATTTATAGATATGTTTATTTTTTTTTTAATGAAAAATACAGGAAGCAAAGGAATCTCAAGTTGTGCCAGCCTAAAACCAACCTACCATATTTTTCTGTTTGACCACTGAGCTTAAAACCAGTTCTTGCCCAACTCCTGAGGTTGTGGTTTGGGTTGCTGCAAGGCACTTTAGCTGAGCCCCATGTACAACTATGGCACTCATTTTTCCACCCCCTGGGCAGATTGTAACTTCTCACCTATTTTCTCTGATAATTTCAGGCAGGCAAATTTGACATCATCCCAACCATGACCACAATTGGCTCTGGAATTGGTATTTTTGGAGTGGTAAGTTCAGATATTTCCAGCCTCTATATGGAAACTCTCAAATTATTCTCCTTGCCTGTAACATCTGTGGGGAAGTGTCCCTGAGCTGCAGTGAAATACTGGCTCCTGCTGAGGCAACAGGGGATGGGCAAAGGAGCTGCGCTCCTGCCTCTCCACGACAGGAAAATAGCTGCCTGCTGCCCATGGACTGATGGGCATCCTAGGGATGGGAGCTGCTGCCCTGCCCAGCAAGGGGAAGCAGCTCTTCGTGGCAGGGCTGTGTCTTAGAACCATAGAATCATTGGATGGTGGGGGTTGGAAGGGACCCCCAAAGATCATAAAGTCCAGCCCCCCTGCCAGATCAGGGTTACCCAGGGCAGCCCACACAGGAACAGATCCAGGTGGGTCTGGAAAATCTCCAGAGAAGGAGACTCCACAACCTCTCTGAGCAGCCTGTTCCAGGCTCTGTCACTCTCAGTGCAGAAGTTCCTCCTCGTGTTGAGGGGAACCTGACCAGAGCCTGGCCCCTTCTGCTTGACACCCACCCTGCAGCTATTTGTAAACATTCATAAGATCCCCTCTCAGTCTTGTCTTCTCCAGGCTAAACAGCCCCAGGGCTCTCAGCCTTTTCTCATAGATGTTCCACTTTCTTCACCATCCTTGTAGCTCTCTGTTGGACTCTCTCTAGTATTTCCCTGTCCCTCTTAAACTGAGGAGACCAGAACTTGGTAGTTTCAAGTCTGAGCTGTTATCCAGGGGAGTCTGGAGACGATGGGCAGTATTTCATGCACGACAGAAAAACAGCATCCTGTTTATGGTCATGAAAGACTTGTCATGGGCTGAGAGGGCAGTCCCAACACTAACTCTCCTTGTTTGTTTTTTGGTTTTTGTTTGGTTTTTTTTTAAGGCCTCTGTCCTCTGTGACCTCCTCCTGCTGCATTTTCTTCAAGGACGGGACTATTACAAGCAGAAAAAGTTCAAATATGCGGAGCAGGAGCCTGTAAGTACCAGTGAGTTCCCCCCCTTGTGGAGGATCTTGTGGATGAGTGAGTGGTTATGGGCATGACTAATGACTGAGACACAAACAACGTTTATACTGAGGAGCAACCAGGTGCCACTCTGAGTTAGTGGGAACCCTGAGCCCTTTGGACTGTCAGAGACTGGGATCCATCAAGCTCCTCGCCAAAATTAGAGATCTCCTGTGTGACAAACTGTTAATGGCTTTATTCCCTCTCTTTAATCCCATGTTTATCTGATTGCTTTAAGGGAAGCAGGGGCAGAGCAGTGCTTTAGCAAACTGGAAAGTGTCTCCTTTTCTGCTTTCTGAGAACAACTCTGTGACCATGGGATGTTTTGTAGCCTTTCATAGGATACAAAACCAACTGCCCTCAAAAAAAATATGCTTATATGTTGGGGATCAGAAGTTGCTGTTTTCTTTGGCATTAGGAAGGAGGCAGGTCTGTAAGAGTCATTGTTTTCTCTCATTTAACCTTCAGTCAAAGTCGCATAAGAAGGAAAAGGAGACGGACAACACACAGTGAGAGGTGAGTGGTGTTTCTCCAGCCCTGCTTCTGTAGGGCAGGCAGTGGTGAGGTCTTGGAGTCTCAGGATTGTCCCAAGACCTCAGCAAAGCAACAGGGCTCCAGGGAAGATCTGCCCCATGTGCTGTAATGCTTAACCTGGGGTCAGGGTTTCCCAGGGCAGGCAAGTGTAGTGGGAGCACTGGGTGCAGGACAGGGGACTGACATCACATCTTCCATGGCAGCATCGCTTGAAGAGGGGCAGTGAGAGGCAAGACACCAGAAATCACTGTGCACCTCTCTCTCTTGACAGAATCCACACTGACCAACAAACATGAACCCTCTTCCTCCTCCTCTCCTAAAACATGGCTGTCCTCCCCTGTCATGCCCTGTGCCAGCCCTAGGGCCAGCAGGAGCAGTGTCCAACACCAGCTCATGAGAACATGGTGACCTGCAGCCAGGGCAGGGTCTGGCTGGCTGGATGCTCTGCCTCTGGTGGGACACTGTGATGCTGTGGGTGGGTTCAACTAAGGGACTTTGCAGGCACTTCTGAAGGGCTCCTGCTGCACCCCACCTGGTGTGCTGGGTGCTATGCCAAGGGTGATGGTTTTAAACCTGAAGCTCTTGGAGAGACCATCGCCGCTTCTCTTTCCCCAGCAGCACCATTGCCGAGCTCCAGATTGAGGAGAGGGGGAGTGAAGGAGAACTGGCAAGAACCATGTCCAGTCCCTCAGCATAGAATAAAAATTATTATTTTGTAAGGATGTATTTTATTAAAAAACAAAAACAACAAACCTTTAGTTTTTCTACCCCATGCCTTTCCAGTGCCCGTGCTTGCCCTGGGGTAGGTGGTGCTTTTTGGCACTGGGGAGTATGTATGTGCAGAGCAACCCTGTAAATCAGGCTGTAGCATGGAGCCTTTGAGATGGGCTCAGCATGGGCTCCCCTGGGGCTCTGCCTCCCTGTGCAGGGCCCCTGGGCGTCCAGCCATGAGTAGGGCTTGTTATCAGTGTTGTCACTTGGGTTTCCTCCTCAGCCTGGCTGCCTGGCAGAGAGCGCTGGCGTGCTGCCTGCCAGAGAGAGCGGCTGCCCTGTGCTAGCCCTGCCTCTGGCTGCCCTCGCTGCTCAGAACCGACCTGCTGGGTGCTACTTTGACAAACCAGCTCCTTGCACCCAGGAACAGAAACTTCCTCTCTCAGCTGGAAGATTTGAGCTACTCAGCATGGGCAGTTGGACACCACAAATCCTGCCCATGTTGCTACCACCAGCCCCTGCCCTCTGCTGCTCGCCCTGTTCAGTTTTCTGGGGTGTATCTGCACAGGCTTTCTGCACAGGCTCTCTCTGAGTGTTTTTTTGCACCCTCCAGAGGAAATTTAGCCTTGGTGACTTCAAAACTGGATCCCAGCTGCTGTGGGAAAATCAGTAAAGTAGCTGCAGCTGCAACATTGCTGATGGTGGTGGGGAGTGTGAGCCAGAGCCTGTGGGATGGATGGACGGATGGACTGAGACACACCAAGCTGGGATTGTAGGGGCACAGAGGCACATGTCACACACAGGTCCTGCTAAAAAAGGTCTGTCCTTATCCCCATCTGAAAGGCACCAGAAGGTCTCCCCAGAGCCTTTTCCTCTGCAGGATGAACCTCCCCAGCTCTCCCAGCCAGCCCTCCCAGCAGAGGGGTTCCAGTCCTCCCAGAATTGCTCTGGCCCAGCTCCAACAGGTCCCTGTCTCTGCTGTGCTGAGGACTCCAGAGCTGGACCCAGCCCTGCAGGGGGGTCTCCCCAGAGCTCTGGGAGCAGAGGGGCAGGATCCCCCCTCCTCTGCTGCCCATGCTGCTAGGGGTGCAGCCCAGGGTGCCAGTGGCTGCTGGATGCCAGTGCATGGGGCCAGCTCCTGTCCAGCTTCTCATCCCCAGGTCCTTCTTCTCAGTGCTGCTCTTGACCCTGCACCCCCAGCCTGGGCTGGTATCAGGGGTTGCCCCAACGCCGGTGCAAGACATTGCACAACCCTGCTATGCATGAGAGCTACCAGATGCTAATGTTAGGGTGTCAGCGAGGAGAAGTTCCTTGGTCTCTGGAGGAGTTGGTGCCACCCTCTCGGGCACTGAGGGCAGGGGCTGGTGCCATCCCCGCGCGTCGTCTGCTCTCCAGCCATCCCCCGCTAGCGCCCCGGTGCGGCTCCGCGTCAAGCGGCGACCAGCAGAGGGGACTGGAAGACCATTTCACACCGGCACGCCTGGGGAAAATTCAATTTGCCGAGGCAGCTCAGAGTTCAGGTAGGTAACTTTTCCCACCCTCTTCAACTGGGTGAAAAAATAACCAGTGAGAGGGTGCAGGTAGAGCAGGGGGTTGTGTCTGTCTGCTTATCTTTCAAGTGGTTTGTAACTCAAAGTCCCTCTTCTAGGAAGAATTAAAAGGTAACATAGGAAATGAGGAAAAAAATCCCTACTTGTCAAGGATCACCTGTAGCTGTTATTCAAAACCCCATGAGCTGGGATCCCTGAAAGTCCCAATCCTGCTTTAAAAAATCATGGGTTCACTTTCATCTCCTCACTTGTTTTGTAAATGCACAGTTTCTGGGGATTCTTTATTTTGATTTTAATTTTACCAACCATTTATACAACCAGCAGAATGAGATGCTGTACTTTTAATTGTTTCACCAAAACAAGCTGTTCCTCTAAGCCAGGCTCCCCAGGACTTGTGGCTTTCAGGTGGATGCCAGGACGAGCTGTCTGGAGAAAGTGAGCAAGTTGTCTGATTTTAACATACACTGGTCCTCTCTGTATGAAAAGGCAGGAAAGCCCATGGAAATTGTTTCAGTCCCTCCTTTTGCCAGAGGGGCTGGAACCGGTGCTCATGAGTGGGAGAGTAAGGTGCAAGGGCTGTTGTGCTCAGCTCTGGTATAGATGCTCTATTTCAGCTCCCAGGCCCTTCCACTTTGCTAAAATTCATTCAAAATTACATAATGCAGGGTTGTGCACAGCAGTTAAAAGTCTGTACAGCTAAAGAAATGAAAAATGGAACTAAGGCCAGGTTTTGGCTTTGCCCTGAGAAGGGCTGTGTCCTGCAGTGTCCTGGTGTTGCTACTGAGCTTCTTGCGTGGAGGTTTTTCAGTGCAAGCCCCAGTGGGGAGGTGTGGGCACCCAGCAGGACCGTACTCCTGTCCTCTTGATTTGACCTGATCTTGCTCTTAGGGTCAGGGAAGAATTTCCTGTGCTGGGCATCTGTTGCAGCCAGAAAGTGACTGAATTTGAAGCTGTGAAAATGAGACTGGTGTATCCTGCTGCTTTCTGACTTGTGAGCAGTGAGTGTCCCAGAAACCCAAAAGGATTTGGTCATCATTTGAAGACCCCCTTCAATGACACTTTGCTGTGTCCCTTCCTATATGTACTGTGGCTATTGAGGGTTGGCTTGTTTGGTTGTTTGGTTTGTTGGTTTGTTTTTTTTTTTAAACCCCTCCTTGTTTTAAAAGCCTTTGGTTTTTACAGTTATTTAGCTAATAGAAAAATGCTCGTAGAAAAGGAACCGCCAGGAAATAAAAATCTTCCTCCAGTCCTTTCAGTCAGAAAACCCACAAGAAAGAATATACACCCTCCAGCTGATCCCTGATCATTATAAGCAGCACTAGCAAGCCCTTGTATGTGATGTTATCAGTATTGTGCTATAGGGGTCTGACAGGGGACTGACTCCTGCACCCATCATGGGGGTAGGTGAAGAGGGTGAACTGTGAGCGCAGCATTATTATTCCCATTTAACAGGGAAATAAACCAAGACACAAGCAAATAATTTCTGAAAAAATATGCAAATGTGCTGAGCAAATTCTGTCCTGACTAGTTGTTATTGTCTGTGAAGGTAACCAGGTTGGGCTTGGTACAAAGAGATCTTTTCATCCCCTCAGGCATGATTACTCTGAAAGAAATCAAGTGGCACAGATAGTCCAGAAGAATAATTGCAGAAAAACTTCTTCGGTGATAATTATGCTGGTTAGTGATGCTGCCGAGATGAGGAATTATATTTCCACCTCAGCAGAGCTGGCACCATTTAATCATTCTGTTTGTGCACAGTTCCCAGCACAATGAGGCCCTGATTTCCACCCTGTGCTTCCAGACGCTGTAACAATGTGAATTAAAAATGAATGACGCTAAAGAGAGAGTCCCTTCCCTCTCTGAGCCCTCCTGTCTCTAAGACCATTCATTCTTTCTCTGGCATGGCAGACTCCCTTTTCATTTTAACCCAGTCCTGCTCTTGGACATCCTTGGATTGTCCTCCATGGGTGTACTTGAATTTTTTTCTAAAAAAAACACCTGCCTTCCTGGTTAAACTGATTCTTTTGATGAGGGAGTGTGTTTTCAGTTGGATAAATCCTCTGGCTGACACACAGAGAAGGACTGACAGGAGTATTTATGTCCTACCAGCTCTAAAGGATGCTTTTTTTTCCTCTTGTCCCAAAGATGCACATTCTTGGGCCAGATTGTGCTGGGTAGCAAAAGGGTCCTCTGCCATTAGAGCCCAGCCAGCTGCAGCTCAGCCTGCAGTGGTGCTCCCAGTGACAGTATGGTTGTCACAGCTCATTGTCACCCCTGCCAGCTCTGGATTAATTATGCTATGCTGTTTTCTTTTGCTTTATCCAGTGAAGTGCTCTCTCCTTTTGTTAGCTATTTCTAATCGCTTTATTGCCTTATTTTAGAAAGGGTAAAAGTCAAAAGTGTCCAAATGGATTCTGAATATAGCACCAGCATAATAAACTGACAGGCTCTATGGCAGGGGTGACTTTGGATAGTTCCAGTTAACAGAGCTCTGCCTACTGGTACCAAGCACGGCTCCTGCTCAGTTTGATGGCACCACAAAGAGCTTTGGCCCAAGCTGTTCTTAAAAGAAATTATGGCTTTAACCCTTTTTAAATCCAAATATACTTATGAAATGCCTGGGGAAATGCCAAGTCTCCCTCCCATGACTCTAACACAAGGAGAGGTTAAAAAAAACACCCTCCCTGTCTTTGCACCTAGAAATCATAGAATAGTGGGGGTTAGAAGTGACCTCTGGGGATTAAGTCCAGCCTCCTGCCAGAGCAGGGTCATCCAGAGCAGCCCACACAGGAACAGATCCAGGTGAGTTTGGAAAGTTTCCAGAGGAAACTCCACAGCCTCTCTGGGCAGCCTGTTCCAGGCTCTGTCACCCTCATAGGTGATAAGTTTTTCCTCATGTTGAGGTGGAACTTCCCGTGTGTCACCTGCTGCCATTGCCTCTCATCCTGTCACAGGCACCACTGACCAGACCCTGGTCCCTTCTGCTTGACACCCACCCTGTGGATATCTGTGAACGTTGATCAGATCCCTTCTTAGGCTAAACAGCCTGAGAAGTCTCAGCTTTGCCTCACATGGGAGGTAGTAGTTGCCAACAGGTCTTCAAGGGACTATCCTTAGTACCTTCCAAGCAGTCAGCATCTTTCTAGGCATCTCAAAACAAATGTGAATCAGCCCGAATGACTTGTGAAACTCTTGGAAATACTTCTCTGTAGTAGTTATGGCAAGAGCAGCAGGAGGCTGAAAGTTTTACTCATTGCAGAAGAGAAGCTAAGTGGTGCCTGTGTGAGGAAGGCCCTGCCTGCCTGAATTGAAAGCCCCAATGAATTAGTTTAATCTGACATATTATAGTCTTTCAGAGCATCTCTTATGCCCTGGAGCCACGGGAGGAGCAGTTTCTCCTTAATCCACCACTGCCAAGGCACCACAGACCCGTGTCCCTCAGCACCACAGCTCCATGGCTTGGAAACCCCTCCAGTTATCACAGGGACTCCACCCCTGCCCTGGGCAGCCTGGGACAGCCCTGGACAACCCTGGAGGTGAAGAAATTGTTCCTCAGGTACAACCTCAACCTTCCCTGCAGCAGCTTGAGGCTGGTTCCTCTTGTCCTGCCACTTGTTCCTTGGGCACAGAGCCTGACACCCCCTGGCTCCACCCTCCTGTCAGGAGCTGTCAGAGCTAGAAGGTCTCCCCTGAGCCTCCTTCTCTCCAGGCTGAACAAGCCCAGGTCTCCCAGATGCTCCTCACCACACTTGTTCTCTAGACCCTTCACCAGCTTTGTTGCCCTTCTTTGGACACAAAAAGGAACAAGTGAACTGCTAGAGCAAGACCAGCCAAATCCCTGCTCCTAAATGCCCTGGGTTTTATCCAAAGGAAGCTCCACTGCCTTGAGCAGAGAGTGAACATGGGCTGGAATGAGGTTTCCTGCTCTGGAGGATCTTCTCTGCTGGATTATTTCTGTGTTGAGCTGAAAGAACAATCCTTCCTAGGTTTCTAACAGGGATTTTCACTGAATGTAACAATTCCTTATGTTTAGAAACACCTAAGTACTGGATTTTTAAGTTGATGGTTAAAGAGAAAAAACACCTTTTTTTTTTCCTGTGGTCATATAACAGGATCCATTATTTTATTAGCCAGTTTAAAGATTAACAAAGATGAGTTCTGAATTTTCAAGAAAAATTCAAAACATTTATATTCAAAGTACTTTTTTTGACTGAAAAGAGCCAAACAGAATGGACAAATAATTTAGGTTGAAGTGAAAGGGCATTAGCCCTGGATCAATCTGTTCATCCATAGAGAGCTGTGACCAAGCAGGGTGACAAAGCCCATTTCTGCAGGAAACAAGTGTCAGATGAATAGGGTAAATTGCAGTAGCGTATGTCTGACTATGAGATGTGCTCACAGAATGAGTTGGTGAAAAAGTTCATGGTCTTAGCAGGGCTGCAAAGACAACTTCGCTGTTTTAATGATTAGTGTCCCTTAGCTATATTTCCATACTTCTCTAAACAGACAACCAGAGCCAGGGTATTGGGGATGGGAAACAAAGTTAGTAACCCACATACTGCATTATTAGTATGTTGAGTTATTCTGAGATATGAAAACTGTGGTAAGAATTAAATTGGTTTCTAAAGCAGAGAACTACTTGAGATCCTCTGGAAGTAGGCACAGGCGTTTGTATCTGCTTGTTGTGACAGTGGGACAGAGCAGCACCCAGCAGTGGGGCTGTCAGGATGTGGATTTATTCCAGCTCCTGTGTTCCAGCTAAATCCAAGGTCCCTGGGTGGGGACCCTGACTGCGAGTGAAGTCACAGCAGAGCCCAGAACGCTCATCTACGAGTCACTCGACACAAAATCAACATCCTCACAAATCCCACAGGAAAAGTGCTTCACAGCTGGGTGTGGGGCTGCAGTGGGAACCCCTGGACCAAGGGGCACGGTCAGTTGTGAGCTCAGTTGGTAACAGAGAGCAGGGGAAAAAGAAAAGCTGAAAACGTGAGTTATGAAACCTATGAGGGCATTTGCTTGTAGGAATTCCTTGAGTGGTGGCAGTGGGATTAGTTGATTTGCAGCATTTCTCCCTGTTGCTGTAAGACTTAAGAAAATGCTTGTGCCTATGATCAAGGTTGACTGTTCTTCATCTAGAGACGGAGCCTGGATGAGAGGACACCCGGGCACACGGAGGGTGAACAAGCTGGAGAACAAAGGCCACCTATCCCAGGCAGTGCACTCTTACCACCTCCTCCTCGGTGCCAAGGGCACGGTGCTTCGACCCAGGGATTCCCACCCGCACCCACAGCCCGGCCGCCCCGACCCAGGGCGCAGCCAACTCACCACCTGTCCCCACACCACCGACCACAGACCGTTTCCCAAACCGCCTCCTCCCTCACTCCCAGCCCTGTCGGCATCGCTTTGCTCGATTATATTGGCAAAAATCCCCCCCTCCCCGGGAGGACATCACGCTGCCCCGCGGCCCCGAGGACGAGCGCTTTTGCCCTCAC
Source organism: Corythornis vintsioides (assembly GCA_025447755.1). Taxonomy (NCBI): domain Eukaryota; kingdom Metazoa; phylum Chordata; class Aves; order Coraciiformes; family Alcedinidae; genus Corythornis; species Corythornis vintsioides. The sequence continues at coordinate 40,171 of JAOEGS010010793.1, forward strand.
ACCCCACGGCGCTGTCCCGCGGAGCAATGCCCGGCCGCTGCCACCCGCTCCCGGCCACACGGCGGCCAACGGCCGGGCACCGACCGGGCACCACCCGCCGAGCGGGCCCCGGGGGAGGTGCGGCCGCCGCCAGCCAATGGGAGAGGGAGCGCGGGAGGGGAGGGCGGGGAGCCTCGGCCCCATCGCGGCCAATGGCAAGGAGGCCAGAGGGCGCTGATAGGGCGCGGGCCGCGGAGGGTTGGCCGGGCGCCGCAAACAGAGGCACGCTGGAGCCGAGAGGCGCCGGGCGCAGCCGAGCGGAGCCGAGCGCAGGTGAGCGCGCTCTCGGGGCGGGCTCTGTCTGCGCTTCTTTTTCCCTCCCGCGGGGTTCCCGCACCGGGCGGGCCGAGCGGGGGTTCCGGCGGAGGGGCTGCTTAGGCCGCGGGTCGCCCTCCTTTCAGCCCTGCCCGGAGTCTGTGGCTCTTCTCCGATTTGAGGCAGGTGCAGCTCGGGGTACGCGCACGGGTTTACTCCCGGCGGGCGGGACGCGGGTGGGATCCGCGCTGTCGGAGGCGGGCAGCGGCCGAGGGCAGGGGCCCGGGCTGGGCTGGGCTGGACTGTGGGGGGCTTTCCTGGCTGGCGCGTTCGGGCAGCTGCCTCCACCCGCGGGCTGCGGGAGCCGCGCTCCGCCGGAGCAGCGGGGCTGGGGATGCAGCTGCAGCTCCAGAGCTTTACCAAACCCAAAAAGGAATGGGGGCTGCGGAGGGGAAATCCTTGGAAAACCTGGGGTTTGGGCCAATTTACCTATCGCACCGGTCATCCCTCACCTTTTAGAGGGGGAGAGGGAGCAGAGGGGAAAGTAGGAGATGTGATGAGCTCCGTGTGGGCTTGTCACGGCTTCCCAGTCCTCCGTTCTGCCCTTGGGGTTGCTCTGAGCTCCTCGGGAGTTGGGATCTTCACGTGGGTCAGCGCTTCAGTCCGAGCTGCGCTGTCCTGGCAGCGTCCCGAGCACGCACCTTGCAGCCAGGCTTGGCGGGCAGAGGGGCTTCTCCTCTCTCCTCTCCGCTTACCTCGGCCTCGAGAGAAAATGAACTACAGCTTTCCAGGGCATCGACACTGTGAACAAGGAAAACCGCTGATCCTGCAGGGATATCACTTTCTTCAGCTGCTCTGTGGAAGCTAAAATTATCTTTCTGTTGTGGTTGTTAACTTAATGGGAAAAGGTTTTGTTTAATAGGAAACTGTTGCTTTTCTGTTTACAGCAGTCAGTGGTTCCAAGCTTCCAGCGCCGCTTCCCATCATGTGTTAATTTCCTCCCTGTGAGGCATCTCTGGCAGCTTCAATTTGTTCTGGCGTTTGACATGAGATGACTTTGAAGTGTTGCTTTTGTAACTGGATAAGGCAAGCAGAGCGCCATTATCTCAGTTGCTTGAAGAGGAACACCAAAGCCAGCATGCTGGGGCTGTGCTATAACATGTTCCCTGCGTGTGGCCCATCCTGCTGTGCTGCACCCCCTGCTCGGGCTGGGGTGTGAGGTGTGTGTAGGATTAATCTCCAGGCATAGCAATCAATTGCTTTCTTGGGCTGGCTCCTCTGGCTTTTGCCTGGAGAAGGCCACATCTTAGCAACCAGGAGCGTAAGCACCAGCCTCTTATCATTCCAGTGAGGAGTTCAGGCATGCTATTGTTTGATAGGGTGTGCTGGCTGGGCCTGAAGTCTCTGGATGCTGGGTCAGTGGGTACTGATATTTTCAGGTTAAAGGTATTTCATGCTAATGAGCACAGCTTGACTTGGAAAGGAAAACTGCCTCCAGCTATTTCTTCTCCTTGCTTTTGGGATGTGACTTATGGGTTGGAGTGGGATACGTCTGGGTGCACAAGCTTGCAGGACAGCTCCTAGCCCTGAGAGTGTAGACAGAGCTGCTCATCCAGCTTCTTCTGGAGCTGAGCTGCAAAGGGACCTCATCTATCACAGTGTTGCCCTGGAGAGCAGTCAGATGCCCTGTCACTTCACAGATTGTAGGTGCTTTATTTCTGCCATTGCTTTCCAAGCCTATGCTGCTGGGGGCATAGTTGCTTTGTGCTTCTCATTAGTGTGCTCATTAAGCCTTAAGTGTCTCTGCTTGATAACACTTAAACGTTGTAATAACCAGACTTTCAAGGCTCAGCTTTCTTTTGCTGAGGCTTTGGCATTTCTCTTCCATTAGAGCTCTTGTGGGGTAGCTGTGGTGGGACTCTCCTTAGTGGGCAGCACAGGAGATGTTTGGAAGGCCTGAGGGAGCAGAGCTCATCACAAGCACTTGTGTGGTTTAGATCTTGGCTGGGTTTGAAGAGGTACCACTATGCTGAGCATGTCACTCTGCTTCAGCCAAGGGTCTGCTTGCCAGAGTGTAGCACCTCTTCTTGCTGGTGTTTGTTCATGAAGTTTCTGAAGGATGTATTAAACCAGTTGTTTGTGCCAGCATGTCGAGCAAACCTTCTTGAAAGCCAAGTCTTCTGTTAAGTGTCTGTGCTGACCTTAGAAGAGCTTTTACAGGGTCATTGCTACCCAGGAGCAACTTCTTTTGAAAGAGACTTCAGGAAAAGCCAGGGGGTGGGCCTGGATGGCTTCTGCAGACTATTAGCTGGGTGGTTTGGGCTCCAGAGGATGCATCTGCCTGGCCAAGGGGCAGAGATGTTAAGTCTGATACAATTCAGGGCTTGCCAAACTAGTGGAGGGGAATCAGTGCAAGTGTTTTGTACTTGGAGCTGTGGGAGGCAGCTTGATACCATTGGAAATCAATCTGCAATGGCTCTGCCTTGGGAAGGTGCCTGGAGAGGGCATAGCCCCTACTGCCCAGAAGTGCAGGTGGGTCTGTCAGCAGATCGGGGGGTGCAGGGGGTCAGGCTGCACTGCTGTGGGAGATCACAGCCTGCTCTGCGTGGGTGCTGAGCACACATTATACTCCAAGTAGGCAAAAGGTGGGAGGGAAAGTGGCTTGTGTGAGGTCAGCAGCAGATCCCAGCTTTGGGCAACATCAGGCTGTAGTAGAAGCTCTTCTAACTCCCCAGTGTGAAGGGGGTGGGCAAACAAGGGTTTTGGGGGGGGTTATTGCCCACCTCTAACCTGGGGTGGGGCATAGATGTCTTCACAGCCTCTGGCAGATGTTGCTGCACAGCCCTGTCACTGCTGCTGAAGTTTGGCAGCTGGAGAAGAAGAGTTGCTGAGCCTGTCCCTTTGCTGAGGCCCGGTGAGGAGACAGTTACCCTTTTGGATGCGAGCAAGGGCTGGGCTGTTGGTGTAAAAGCCAAGTATAAAATCTGTATGAGATAAAATGTTATTGGCTTGTGCCTTAAAGGTAGGAAAGCATGAACATCTGGGGACAGCTTGGCATACAGTAACCTGTATCAGAACTCTTCCCTTAGGTCTTTCACTTCATGGTTTCTTCTCTGATTTTCAGTCTTCTTTTTTTTGTGGCACAGGCTGTCACTTGCTTTGAGAAACAAACATCCAACACACAGGGAGGTGACCCAGTCACCAGAAAATGTGGTTGAAGAAATGAATGTAGAAGTGATGGGGTCGATTAGTGTGCAGGAGCAATCGCTGGCGTAACACAGATGTTGTGGCAGCTCTGAAGGTTGGTTAGTGATGTTTGTGATAGATAAAGCACCCAAGTGTTTGGTACAGCAGATAAATGAGTGATACTAAATAATGTCATGTAGACAAGCAGGCTGTTTGAATTCAGACAGTGGTTAAGCTTAGCATGCTTGGAGAAAAAATATCTAAAATCTTCTCAAGGGAAGAAATCCTAATAACTGCTAAATTGTGGTAATCTGAAAGGTGATGGTGGGAAGCAGCTGCAGTGACTTCATGGATGTGTGGAAGGGTGGCTGCTGGGCTGTGGTGGTGGGCGAGCTGAAGTCTGTGTAGCTGGTCAGAGGTGGTGGCTTTAAGGATTGAGTCTTTCCTCACAGAAACCCATGCCCAGTTAGGGGATCAGCACCAGCTCAGGGTGTTGCTGATTCTTTTGGAGGGCCTTGTGGAATTGTCAAGAAGTGGAGCTGCTCAGGCCCTGGCTGGCAGTGGCAGCCCTGCACCAGCAAGGGTGGTGAGCTGCCTGCCCTGCACATGGGTGGGGGCCCTTGCTGTGCTCTGGATGAGAAGTGGCACCTGGTCACAAGCATGTGGGAGAAGGGATGACAGCAGAGATGTGGAGAAGCAGGGAGGTCTCCCTAGGGAAGGCTCCTGCCTCACTGCAAGGCTTGCTATGAATTGGCAACTAGCTTTTTTTCCAGAATCCACCAGGCTGACAAAAATCCATCTGGAAATCTGACTCAACCTTTCCTATTTTCCTAGTTCCTAGCTACTGTGTTGCTGTCCAGTCTGCTTTTCCCCTGTCCCCTATACAAATACAGTCATTTTCTAGATTTCCTCACTAATGGTGAGATGCAGTCAAGCACTGTGTGACTTGCAGTTCTGACTTGCTTAGGAATTTGCAGTCTGGATTCGTTGATCACTTTTCCTGCTGGGTGAAGTCTTTAGAATCATTTTCCTGTTCCATTGCAGTCTTCAATTTTATTTTTTGGCAAGTGATATGGACAGAAAGAGGGAGAAAAATAAATATGTCATAAGTGTTAAGTATATGATATTGGGTTGTTTTGTTTGGGTTTTTTATCACTTTCATATGCTGGTGTCCCTGGATGGGGAAGTTCTCCTGAAAGGGCATCTTTTGATGCCACAGCTTCTCGGCAGGCTGAGGCTTTCAGCTGGAAGGGAAGGCTGTCCCATGGCAGCTGGGAGCTTCTTATCCCAAAAACCTGCTGGTTTAAGGAGTGAACCTGGCAGAACATGAATATTTCTTGGTGGCACCCAGCGCACGAGCTGAGTCATGCCCTGTGGATGAAGGTGTGGTTTGCTGGGGACTTGTTTTTTTTGGGTTGCTGCTCTGGGCAGGCATTATTATCGAGTGAGTGCCTCTGAAATAGCTGTGGTTCCAGGAGCTGTTTGGGATTCATTTTGCCTGTCTCTGGGGTGGTTTCAGTGTGCAGCTTGGTGGCTGTGTTCAGGGAAGGCTGTAAAGTGTTGTGATTAATTCTTCAGTACTGTTCAGAGAGTTTATGGTGAAGTCGTTAGCTAGTTAACAGTGACTGCTCTAATTATTGTGGTGTGAGTGTAAACAGCGAGGCTGTGATGTACTGCTGTCTGCTGGAGCAGCTCTTGAGTGTGCCTGAGACAGTTATCCCTCCCCTTTTCCCTTTCCCTGCTGTATTCCCTGCAGGGCCCCGTGTGTTTGTCTTGGACAAGCAGGAAAGCCGTGAAGTCCAGCTTTCCCTTCTGCTGATACTGGTGCTGAGTGGCAACTGCTCCCCCGAGGTCAGTGGAGCCAAATTCATTACCTCACTTTTGTTACCTTCTGCAATTCCCTGTCTCCAGTAGTTTCCACTCACACCCGTGTAAGTGAGGAGGATTCTGTCCCAGGCTTTTCGTCAGGCAGCAGAGCTGGGGTTTTGCTGGGAATCCTGGCTGCAGATCAGGGGTGTCTGTGTTAGGTCATCAGGAGCACAGAGCTGTGTGCCAAGGTGGAAGGAAAACAGCTCCCTGAAACCTGCAGCTCCTGTGCAATATCCCATGAATGTTTCTGGGGGATGCTGATTGCTTTTTCTTAGCCCAGTGGTTTCATAATTGTGACCATGTGAGGACAGAGCACTAATGACACATTTTAGTTGGATATCAGGTCCCTGTTCCCATGGGGAAACTGCAGGGCAAAGCTCCTGACATTGCACATCTGTGCAGATAACATTTGCTACAGCTGCAGAGGGGGGAAAATAAATCTTGTCTGGTATTCTCACTTTACAGAGATTTCCAGCATGGCTGTTGAACTCCAGGCATGCTACTCAGACAAGTCTTATAGACCCACAAGGCTTTCAGCTGGAGAATAATGATTTGGTATATAGGATGTTAAATTAACAGACTCCTTCAGTTGATTCCTCTGGCTACAGATTTCCTTGGTAACCTGGAGCTCCAATTGACAGATAGACCCAAACACCGAGTGCTTCCCTTGGGTGTTAAACTAGGAGCAGGCATGAGGGGCTCAGCTGGGGTGGGAAAAGGAGGAATAAAGAAGTGCTGTAAAAGCCCAGGCTGAATAACACCTCCTGCAGATGTGTTAGTGTTGGATTTGTGGCTGCTGGTGACTGGTGGAGGTGTGAATTGGTCTCACAAAGGGGTGTGAGATCATCATCCTCCAGTGACCTGGGCTGTAGTGCTTACATCTGACAGTCTGGTACCTCCATCCAGCTTTGCAGGGTGTTCTTCAGTCAAATGCTGCTGTCCTGGTGGTTTGTGTTTCCTGGTTGTCTCACCATTTTCTCTTCCAGCCTTCTGAGTACAGCAAAGCTTGCTTTGTGATGGTTTTGCCCTGCTTTTGCATGATGTACATATTAATGCAAAGACTATTTTGCTGTTGATTGCTGGTAGTGATGAGCAACTTGATCATGGGTCTGTCTTTTCTCTCCCCCACCCTGCTCTAGGCAGGAGTTCATGTTTCTGTTTTATTCTCTAGAACTGAGTCCTAAACCCCCAGAAGAGATGTTGAGGATTTTTTTATATACACCACTAGCATGGGCAGAGCCTTTCAAAGCCCACAGTTGCAGGCTGTCCCATCTTTAGTAGATAAAACTGAAGGAATCAGGCAGCAGCAGGAAAAAAAAAAAGAATAAATGATGTGCTAGCCCAGTTTTGCAGAACACTGTGCACGTGCACCTACATGAGGCTGGTGCTAATTACCAGCTCCCATGCTGTTCTGTGGCCACATTCAGCTCTAAAGTCAAGTTACCTCTCGACTAGCTCCTGCCTTTGTGCTTCCTCACTGCTTGCAACACTCAGGCTTCCCTGGAGCTTTTCTCCTGCCTCTGGACCTCCTCATGTGCCACATGCAGGTTGTGGTCTTAGTCTGATCTTTTGCTCTGATGAAGAGAAATTGGGATGCTCAAGGGCCTCCTGCTAGAAGAGGATCTGTAGCTGTTGCTTTATGTGGGTGTCTGATACCAGACCCTTGTCCAATACCAGCTGATGGGGCTTGACTGTTAGTGGACAAGAAGCTGGAAGGTGTGTGAGCTGCCTCCTTGTTAGGAGCCTGGGATGGATGTGATCTGAGGATGAATCACAGTCCCAGGAGGGAAGGAGCCTTCCTTGCTGCAGCATGTGGAAAGTGATTGGTGGTAATGTCAAAGAAAAAGGATGGATTTGTCCCTTGAGGAAACTGAGTGCTGCCTTGGAAAAGTGTATTCTGCTTCTTCAGATCTTCCTGTCTTCTGAGTGGTTACGGATCAGTGTGGAAAATCTGTGAGGGAAGGAGAAAGAACAGGGTTTGGATATACAGGTGTTACAGAAGGTGGTAGCCCCATGCCAAAGAAATCAAGATAACCTGAAAAGCAGCAGGAACCAGTGTTAGCACAGTTACCACAGTGCCCGTGCATAAGCCAGCCACTTGGACAAGTCTTAATTCTATCACTTCCTAACACCTCCTCCTGGCAGTGCTGGCTGTGCAGTGCTCTCCTGTGATATTATTTGTGCTGGGACCAAGGGTTTGGGTTGGCTAATGACAGTGTGAGGACAGAAGATTGATCCAGTGACCTCTTGCTGATGAGAGGCTTTGATGCTGAAGTCTGGATTGACCCTTCTATAGCTGTCAAGTAGCTTGACTGACAAAGGTTAATGAGATATGAGGCTCCCAGCTCTGTGAGGTAGACTGTAAAACAGAAACAGACCCAAGATTAGTTGGTTGCCTTTTTTTTTTCTTCTTTTTTCTTCTTTTTTTCTTTTTCTTTTTTTTTTTTCCTCCTTGCTGTGTCAGTCCCATCCCCAGGCTGAGAGAGGGGCCTGGAGAAGTGGGAGATGTCTGAGTGCAGCTTCTCAGAGTGCAGAGGGGACACAAACATGCCTCTGCCTCAGGGCTGGGCTATGAGGCTGTATGTTTGGGGTGGGATTTGTTGGAATGGTGAGGACAAGGTCCTCTGGCTCAGCTTCTCTGATATGCCCAGCACTGGCAGAGGGGAGCCTGGCAAATTGTGGGTGTTGGAGGAAAGGGAGAGATCAGGCATCTCAATTCAGTGTGTTTCTATACTTCAATTGGGCTTCTGCTCATTTTCCATATAGTATTGACGGGAGCAGTGCTTGAATTTGCCTTGAAGCAACAGTAGAAAGGTGGTTTATTCAGAGTGATTTCCAACAGTCTGTTCCTTGGTGCCAGATAGATTGTTGGTTTAGGTCAGACAGCAGAATGGAACGGGCATTTTTTGGTTAGTTTTCCAGAGTTTTCTGTTTCCAAGCAGAAACAGCCTCAAGTTGTGCTAGGGAAGGTTTAGGTTGGACATGAGGAACTATTTCTTCCCTGCATGGGTTGTCCAGGGCTGGCCCAGGCTGCCCAGGGTGGTGCCCTCATCCCTGAAGGGATTTATAAGCCAGGGAGATGTGGTGCTGAGGGCCATGGTTTAGTGGTGACCTAGTAGTGCTGGAGCAGTGGTTTGATTGGAAAATACCTTTAAGATGATCATATCTAAACCAATCTGTGATTCCGAGAGCATAAACCTGACAGCAGGGATCAGTTTACTCTGCACAGCATCAGGCACAGTTGAGAACAGCTCTTGAAGTGCTACAGCAATGGCAGATGAATCTCCAGCCCTGAATCAAAGACCTACAGATGCTTTGGGGAGCAAGGCTGAAGGACTTGTTCTCAGCTACAGGGATGTCCCTGCTTTGGCTCCAGAGTAACATGTTGCTGGGCTGCCTTTGGCTCAGCACCTGCCCAGCTTCCCTGGGGAAGCTCCCTCCCTTCATTCCCAGGGAGGCCTCCGGGCTGAGGCTGCTCACAGTGGGTGCACCAACCTCCTGCTAATGCCATGGCTGCAATGCTGAGGTGCTTCCTAAGGTGTTCCTGAGACTGCTGTGAGCTGGAGAAAACCACCTGGATTCATCAAGGGTTACTGTGGTTACTGCAAAGTGCTGAGACTCTCATTCCACTCATGTTGTGGAGGAAGGGAAACCTTCCAGAGTCTTTAATGTTCCATGCTCTTTAGGTATGAAAAAATGTTTCCTTGGCCTGAAATTTTCTCCTGCTGTGAAATCCATTCCAGTCTTTGTTGAAGACAATCAGGCTCTTTCTTTCCTTCTCACTTCCCATGCTCCAGCTTTCATTAACCTAGAAATGTGCTGACACTTCAGAATCAAACTGGTTTCCAGCATCTGCAGAGCATCTTTGCAAGTTGTCAGTGTAGCTGCATGCAAGAGAAGAGAAGATGGCTCAAGTTGTTAATCTCCTGGGGAATTTGCTCTTCCTGGCTGATGGCTTTTTGCTACAGTGTCTGACAGCTCTGTCCATGTCTGTCTGGCCCCCTCTAAAGGAATGGTGTGGGGTTGGGAAGTCAATGAAGAAAGATTTCTTCACTGCTTTAACAGACTTATTTTGGCAGTGCTCGTTCCTGGCGAGAATCCCTGTCCTGGAACGTGAGTGTACTGATGTCTTTGAAGCTCTCTGTTCCATGGTCATGACCTGGGGAATTGATGCCTCTGCAGCTCTTGCTCTGCTTTCTTGGCAAGGAACCTGTGACTTGCACCAAGCCCCTGCTCCTCCTTGCACCCCCCTGCTCTGCCTCCCAGCAGACTGAGCTGTCTAATGCTCCCCTAGAAGGGTGGTTTTGGTTCATCTGTGGGATTTTTTGCAATCCCCTGTGGCCGGTGTGGTTCCTGGGAGGCAGGAGGACTGAGTGAAGCCCCTTTGTTCTTCAGGAGCAGGTGATTGTTCTGGTCAGGATGGACTGAGCTCCTGTCAGCAGCTGAAAGCAGTTTGATTTCCCAGGCTGAACAGTGCTGGCACTTGGCAATTCTGGTGTCCAGGCTGAGGGATTTGTCAGCTCCCATGAAAACTGCATGACTGCTCTCCTTGTGGCTCTCACCCACCCAGGGCCTAACTCTTCCTGCCCTGCAGAGCCTTGTCCCCTGGCTTGACAGTCTTGTGGAGATTCACCAGAGCCAAAGGCTTTGTGGGGATCAGCTGAGCAGCTCCTGGGACAGGCAGGAAGCCAAGAGCTGGAGCACAGGCTGCTGAGCAGGAGGGGGTGGAGGGAAGCCTGCCCAAAAGGCACTCTGAAGATCCTCTTACATCACTCAGCTGGGATCTTGACCTGCAGAAGATGGAGTCCTAAAGGGTGTGATGGCAAGGACTGAAACACCCCTTGGCTCTGGAGACAGCTTGGGCTGTGTGACCTTGGGAATCTCCATTTTCTTTGTCCTGTTCCTGTGCAAAGCTGGCCAGGGCTGTTGGGAACACAGTCCAGCTGCTGCCTGAACCACAGCCTTGCTGGTCTTCATCCCAGTCCCATTCCCCACACTAAAACTGCCACAAGCTGTGGCCCTAGTAGAAGGGGTGGCCAAAGTGCCTGTGAGTTTTGGGTCTGTTCACTTTAGGCTGCTCTGTGAACTGCAAGAGAACATCAGAGGGTGATGCTTCTGAAAGGAGGTTCCCCACACTCAGATCAGATGGGCTGTGGCTTCTCCTTTGTGGCTGAAGTTGGGAGCAGTTGGGCTCTCACAGATGCTGGGGAGCAGCTGCTCCTTTCCCAGGATACTTGGCAGGTCCTGCCTCTGTCGTGCATGAAACCAAGTGTGTCCTGACCAGGAGGGTGAGCAGAGCTTCTCTCCTGTCAAACTGTTCTGGTGTCAGTTTTGTCTGCCTGGAGACTTTGTGACTTTTGTAGCCTTTCAAGCCCACCTCCAGGAGAGCAGGGGAGTTGTAAGTATTTAGGCATATAATAAGAATGATGTAATTAAAATACTTAATTTTCTTGTTGGAGGTTTTTTATTTTATTTTTTTTAATTCCTTTGATTTAAAGGGTGGTAGGAGCTAATTGGATTCTGGGCCAGACTTGCACAGGCAGCTCTGGGGGGAAGGGACTGCAAATGAGCCTAGCCAGGAAATTGCACATTTAAATATAGTTCTTGGTAGGGTCAGCAAAACACCCAAGGGACAAATTAAGACTAAAATTTCTGCTGTAATGTGTTCATTTAGCTACAGACATCATCTGAAGGGAAACAAAAAGGAAGCTTGGAGGTGAGGGGAGCGAATTGAAGGCTAGGTGTTCTTGCTACAGTGCCTTTGTGTACTGCTGCAGGTCTCTTCAGGTGGCATCATCCCTCTCCTGCCCTCTGGGTTGGCTGGTGCATTGACTGATTCCCAGAAGAAATCATTGAAGGGATTTTTGGGTTTGGGGGTGGTTGGAGGCTTCACTGGAGGATGTAAATCCATGGTTCATGTACTGTTGCTCTTCCCAGCTTTGGTGCAGGTTGCCTGCAGCTTTTCAGAGCTCTCTGTATTATGCTTCCTGGGCTCCACATTAAGTCCTCTGTGTGCAGCCAGATCATTGTATTTGGGTGCCTTCAAGAGGTGTTGGAGGCCTATAGCTGGGTGACTTTCATCTTGCCATTTATCAATTGCATACAGCAATACCTTGGGATCATGGAGAAATGATTGAACCCTTGAATTTGGAAGGCTCCAAACCTGGAAGACAACAAAAGGAAGCATTAAGGAAGGAGGGAAATGTTGGGGTTGATTTGGTTGGTTGGTTGTTAAAATCTGGGATGGTGGGCCATCTCCTGAGTAGTTGACATGTCCCAGATGCCATGATATTTTATAAGCATGTTGAAAAATCCTCCAGTGCAGCCTTGTGTCACTTGGTAGCATTGTCTGTGCTGCTGCTCCCTAAACAATCGTGGCAGACTTGTTTGTGCAGGTTCTAAAGACCACCTAGGGGCTGGACTTTCACTGGAGTTCAGCACCCACTTAAATGCATTGTCCTTCTGGGGATAATTTCTTAAGCTCTCTTTTTTTTTAATGCCTGCTTTGATTAGAAGCTCCTGGAGCTGAAGTTTTCCTTTCCCTGTGCTTTGCTGCATTAAGCACAGTGGGGTAGTGAGCTCTAGAGCTTGGCAACAGCACCAATTAATATGGAAAGGTTGTAATAACCTGGCCAGATTTTCAAGTGCTGGCCTAGGCTCTCTGCCTGGCTGTCAGAAAGGAAAAGGTAATTACAGTGTGAGCCCAGGAGAACAGGCTGCCCTGAAGGAAATGTCATTAAGGTTCTCCTCAGGCCCCAGGTCAGCCTATGTCAGATCACAGCAGCATCAACCTCTAAATTTCTTCCTCCTTCAATTAAATTACCACCAAGTGATTTCTTGCAAGCATAACCACCTTTTATACCAGGAGAATGAACACTGGCTGTTTGCTCTAAATCCAAATAATAGAAGATGGGCTGAAGTTGCAGAAGCAAATAAAGAGGACAGGTTCTTCCCTCACCCCATCCTTCTTGCTCTAACACTGTACAGTGTTTGTTGGCTTCCTGCTGACCCTGGGGCAGGGGCTGCTGTGGGGCAGTGAACATTCCTGTCTGGGTCATTTCTGAGACCATGTGAGATGGGTGTTGGAGGTGCCTGAACTTCTCTGTGTGGCTGACAGATCTGGCACAGATGGTGCTTTCAGTGTGGTGCTTGTCATGCTGTAGAGCTCAATTCCCTACAGATTGTGGAGGCTGGAAAAAAAAATACCAGTAACTTCAAAACAGTGGTAGACAAATTCAGAGCTGTTGTCTCAGGGCTTCTTGAGTGACTGCTTGAAGCTGGGAGGTGCTGTCAGGAGAAGAAACTCTAAACCTTTCCAGATTATCATGACTACTTATAAACTCTTCAATTTTTCCACCAGCACCCCTCCAAGCATCTACTCCTGGCCCCTCTTGGAGTCAGAAGTCAGGGCAAGGTGGTTCTGTGACTCAGTATGACTTTTCCTCTCTTCAATCTGCTGGCTTGTTTTTTAGAAGCTGTTGACCTACATCTCAAACTCGGTGCTGGTTAAGGAAGGAAGAGCAGTCACGAGTCCATAATGTGCAAGAGAGCAGAGTTTAATCGTTGTCTGTTGCAGCTTCTTAAGGTGGGAGGTTTTGGTGGCAGTTGGGGCCAGGAGGTGGGTCTAGAGCCTTTTAAATCAGCTTGTTGGAAAAGAAACCAAACAATTTAACCTGGTTTTTCTTCTGAACACAGTCACTGTGTGAATCTGGCTTAGACAGATATTTGTGTATTTCTCAGTTCTGTCACCCATCAGCTTCTGTACTCTTTGTCCTCCTGGCCTCCAGTTTCTTGCAGGGGTTAAGACTTAAAAGATATGTTTATAAGTTTTCATGGAAATGGGTGTCTGGGTAGAGGGGAAGATGGTATGAGGAGTGGCTCCAGGCATTGGTTCTGCTCATACCAGGACAAGAGGATTTAATGCTGCTTCTCTCACCTTCTGGCTCTTTCCTGCCATCCTCCTAGTGCCATTCTCTCTCTTTGCCTTCCCACAATGGTCACAAGGTCCTAAAGGATCCTTGTTCTGTGACTGTTTCTGAGGCTGAGCAGGGACTGCTCTGGTTTGGGGCTGGGCTGCTGTGGGAGACAGAGCTGGTGAAAGCTTGAGGCATTTTGGAGGAGCAGTGGGCAGCAGTGCTGGGATGTGTGGAGATGGAGCCTCAGAGCTGCCATGAGCTGCAGCAGAGAGCTTGGGGAAACTGGCACGTTGGAGGTCCGGGGAGCAGGTACCTTGTCTGGCCACAGCATAGTGCAGAACCCTGAGCCCTAAGCAGGCTCACCCTTGGAAACCTTCACAGGGTGGCCAGCAAGGCTCACTTGTGTGAAGCCACATGGCCATGCTACTGCCACACCAGTTAACTTGGGGTTGGTTTTCATCCTCTAGGATGGTCCATCTCTGACTGTGGTCCTGAGCTTTTGCAGCCACCTCCCCTGAACAGAGAAAACCCTGAAAGATGGTAAAGATAAATAATCTTACAGGCTGGAGCTGGACACAGCTCCCCAGGAAACAGAACTTGGTTTTTGTGCTCTCAATACTTCTTCATCCTCCCACGGTCCCTGGGCAGGCAGTGTTGAACCCCTGTTGCCCAGGAGGAAGATGCTGAGTTTTGAGATCAGGGTGAACTGAACAGTGTCAGATCCAGGCATGAACTTTTCTGTCTTGGATCACAAACCACTGAAGAAATTGGTGGGATGTTTGCATGAGGATACAGAGTGGGCTAATGCTGCTTGACTTGGGTGCTGGCTAATAAAGAGTATAGTAGAGGGGAAAAAAAAAATCTCCTCAGAGGAGATTTAATAACTGGGGGGAATAATTGTAAAGTACTTCAGAATATTAACCAATGGCTGAATGTGTCTAATTAGTTTAATGAAGCTGGGTGGTTGGGTTCTTTTTTAATCAAACAGATGGGCAAAACATTACGCACAGAAAATGAGATCTGAATACAATGAGCACATTTAATTAGGAAATAAAAGACAGAGAAAGGGTTTGTTTTTTCAACTTGAGAAGCAAGAAATTCTTCTTGCTCAAGAGAAATGCTCAAAAGGAGCCTTAAATGTCATGGGTTCTCAGAAGTCTCAGACTGTTGCCATCATCCTTGGTAATGGCTTGGGTGTTTGAGGTGGGGTCAGCCTGGGGCTGGAACCTGCTGGTGTGGGCTGGGCTCCTCCAGAGCAGACTCAGCAGCAGTGACAGTGCTCAACCCACAGCTCCAAAGCCTTCTTCCTGAGTGTTCATGTGGCCACCTCTGCTCTGCAGGGAGGGAATGTGAGGCAGCAGAGCCTGATTTTAAGCAGGGTGTTAGTTCAGTGGTGCTGGTGAAGGTGCCTCAGTATTGAGGACTGCTGCAGTGCCTTTCCATGATGGACTGCGCAGGGACATCAGTTCCTGCCACTGATTTCAGCAGCCTGGCTGCAGTGCTGGCTCCTGGCCCCAGTGCTGCCTGTTACAACACACTCCTCTCACCTGTCCAACTGGTTTTGCTGTGCCATGGAAACCCAGTGCAAATCGGTGCCTTGCCTCTCCAGACAGGAGACTCTCCTCCATAGGAACCTCGAGTGCTTATGTAGGTGTGTAATGTAGATCTGTAGTATCTCAGGAAGGCTCTGAGCATTTGCTCCAGTCTAATATTATAAGCTGAACAAGCCATTTTGATATTAAGCCTATAATAATAACACCTTGTAGCTAAAGAGTATGTTTTTCCCCATCAGTGGATTACTCAGCTCTGTTCTTTTGAGGCAGTGTTTAACCCAAGCAGAGATTTTCCCAGACTATATTTAATTAAACAGAGCTCAGAGATCTCTCCTGCTCCATTTTAATGCTGCAACTGTTACTCTACAATCACATCTGTGGGGCAGTTAGAAACGGAGCTTGTGCTCTGCCAGTGCACAGGGCAGAGAGGTTACTGTCCCCTGTCCAGATGTGCCTGTCCAGATGTGCACAATGACTTACCAGTCCTGGAGGAGCTCATGGGCCTAGGAACACACAGGCTGCAGCTGCTGTTTAGTAGGCTGGGGAAGGTGGCACTTGGGGCAGCCTCTGTAGCTGAGCAGGTGCTTGGCCTGAGCCACGAGGTACCTTCAGGTGACAGCTCAACACATTACAACTGAGACTTGGGATCCTGATTTCTACCTGCTTCTTTTGTGCTGACGTGGGTGTAGGAGCATTTTGCTTGGTTATCAACAGCCTGACACTGTTCATCCTGACTTGAATGTGAAGGCTCTTTATTTCAGTCTTAGGAGGTATCTGTGAGCAGATGGTGGTATGCTCTGGTTTTGCTTATTGTTGCAGATTATTTGCCAGCTATTTTTTTCTGACTAATTCATTGGCCTGGACACTGTTTAAAATCCTGGAGTGAGGCTTCTGGTAAAAACCACTTGTGTTTGCAAATTTTCAGATCTGGTCCTGTGCCTGCCTGCTGATGTCACTGAGCAGGAGACTTCTCTGGGTGGCAGGTGCCCTCTGCTCTGCAAGAGAGGGGCAGCTCCTGAAGCAGAAACTCCCTCCCAGTGGCAGGGTGGGAATTGGCACCTTCATGCCTTGTTGGGTTTGGCTCATTTTAAAGCACAGTATGGTTTAAGTTCTACCCTCAGCATCAGTGCTACCAACCTGAGGTCACGTTGCTGTTCCCCGTGGTGAAGAGGCAGTTCTGCTGACACAGAGCTTGTGCAGGTGATGCCACCAGTGCAGAGCAGCAACTGGGTGATTTGCCTTGGTGTGGCTGGGCAAGACACTGGCAGCAGAGCTGATGGGGGTACTGCAGCCCCTGGCACAGCTCTGCCTCTGCTGAAAGGCTGCTGTGATTCTTTCTTTTATTATTATTTTCCCCTCTTATCTCTTGACATCTTTCCCTTGAAAAACAACAAACAACCAAACCTCTTGGATACCTCTGGAGAGCTGCCTATGATGGTAACTGCTTGACTGATTTATTCTAGTATTTTAACATTTACTGGATTTACATAACAGCCAAACAATCTGTTTCAGGAGTTTAATATAAACCCAGCTCTGATGAGTCACATCCATGTTAGCAATAATGTGAAGAGAGGCAGCTGGGGGAGTGAGGAGGTATTTTTTTTTTTTTTTTTCCTGCATGGGAATATCTGGCTGCCTGAAATATCTCTGACATCTTCCAGCCCAGTGATGCTGCCAGTTCTCTGCCACTGGGGGGGTTGTCTGGAAACTTTGAAAGAGCAAGGGGGGTGTCACATCAGGGCTCCTGTAGCTGCTACCTGCTCAGCTTGGTGGCCTTTCCAGAGCTACCCAGGCAGTGCTGAGTGTCCCTGAACTCTGCAGCCTCAGGTCCCTTTACCCACTGTGTGTCTTTGAAAGAGAGGAGGGGTAACTAAGAGTTGCAAGCTAAAGTTGGAGTGATTTGCTGCTTGCTTTGGCTATTAGAAGTCACATAGCCTTTGTTTGCGCCAAAACTTTATGGGCCAGGTCCTCCAGGGGTGTGGGTCATCACAGAAGCAAGTGGGATGCTGGTTTGTACCAGCAAGTCCTCCTGGGATCTGCTGATCTTTGGTGGGTTCTGGGGATGGAGTGGGTGTGAGCAGTCACAGCATGCACAAGCATGAGCAGGTGAGCAGGGCTCATTCCTTGGGGACAGCAAGAATGAGATCCATCAGGATGACTAACAGCAGGGACTTCGCAAAGTGTAGTGGGGAACCTGCTGCTTCAGATCCCAGGCAGAATAATATTTGGGACTCCCTCAGTTGTCTCCTACAGTTGTAGAAACACAGCAAACCTCCAGAGCAGCTCTGCCATGGGCAGCCTGGCCCTCCTTGCTCTGGAGCCTCTGTCACCTTGCTGTGGTGGGGTGAACCTAAAGGGGTCTCCTGCTTGAGTTGTCACTTAAGAACAGCCTGAGCAGGAGGCAGCAGGATTGAAGTAGCTGGGGATGTGTTTGTGTTGCTGCCTGTGTGAGAAGCTGGCTGCTCAGCTAAGCAAGTGCTTCTGCTGCAGCTTGCTTATTGGAATTCTTGTCTTTAGAATGGAAAATAAATGCTGGCTGATGAGGTCCATTACAGCACTAATTTTAGAGTATGCCAAACACTAGGAAATAATTTTAAATCTTCAGTCTTCTTTCTCCTTTATTCCCACCTTTGTTTGAAAATTGCCTTTGTCATTCTTCTAAATGCCTGGTCATGTCCTACTCACTGCTATCTTCAGGCATTCTCCTTCCAGCCCTCTTTTTCTGATAACTTCTTTGTGCAGCCAGTTGACACTGGTGTTGTAAAGCTCTCTGGGGGGCTGTGGGCAGCTGTGTTGGCACGAGGCGGGCAGCAGGCAGTTGGCCAGCCAGTGCAGGATGCCAGCAGAGCCCCTGCAAGGGAGAAGGGGAGGCAGCATCAGAGTGGAATTTCTTTTCCTTGAACAACCAGGGCTTTATAAATCTTTCCAGCCCCACCTCAGCCTGCTTTCTTGATGAGCAAGAAGGGGAAAATATTAATTTCCCTCTGATCTGCTGAAGAACTTAGGAAGCAGTCCCAAAGCTTCAAGTGTTTGTCCTTGGCACCAATAAAGACCCGAGTCGTTGCTCAGGAGGATGGAGCAGGTTGGGAGTTAGGAATTGAAATCCTTGATCAGTGACTGAGGGAAGAGCAGTGCACAAAATCTTGATTGATTTTTTTTTTTTTTTTTTTTTTTTTTTTTTTTTTTTGGGTGAGGGTGTGTTGTTTTTTTTTTTTT
>JAOEGS010010794.1:0-11654 GCA_025447755.1 Corythornis vintsioides
AAAGGACTGCAAAGCACTAGAAGAGGCTGCCTGGGGAAGTGGTGGTGGCACCATCCCTGGAGGTATTTAAACCACATAGATGAAAGAATTTAGGGACATGGTTTAGTGGTAGACTTGGGAGTGTTAGGATGATCTCTGGACATACATCCCCATTATCAGAGTCAGGACACAACACAAATTGCTGCTTCCCATGAAAACTCCTCAGCAGCAAAAATTTATCCACATGACTTTTTATTTACCTCCACTTGTCACTATGGAAAGCAGGTTTCCCTCATCATAGATATTCACAGAATAATTCAACATCTCAGATGTTCCAAAAGATCCATATTCCTGAGCTTCTTTGTAGGTTCTCAGCACTGTACAGCTAGATAAGTCACCATTCTCACTTGTATCTATGCAGGCTCTGTGGATAAAACCAGAGAGGGCAATTTTCCAGCTGCTGTGAACTTCCAGTTATCCCCACCTGTCTTTCCTTCCAGCAAAAAATACCATAAAAACCTCCAAAGATCTGGATCTACATTTAGGGCACCTTAAATCAGTATCTGTAGAGTCAGCAATGAAAATCATCTCTAAATAAACTCATTTTCAAATGCTAAGTTGAAATAAAACTGTCTTTGAAAAGGAAATATATGGAAATTCAGACAATTTCTTCAAGGAATATATTTTATCAAAGCTGTTCAGTGCTGGTACACAAACATTTGAGGTCCTGCCCACCTGTTTGGCATGAGTTATTTTCAGATATATTATCAGTTGAGAAAGTGCCATATGACATCCTGCAGTTTGTACAAAGACTTCTGTTTTGGGATTATTTTTGTTGTTGTTTGTTTGATTTGGTTTGTGTTATTTGTGTGATTTTGCTTGTTTGTTCTGTGGGGTCTTTTTGTGTTTGTTTTATTATTATTAGTTTTGTTTTGTTTGATTTTTCTCTCCCCTATCACCAATAGATAGATACTCAGAGCAATTTTACTCAGAGGAAAATCCCACAAACTTCATTCTACCTTATCTTCAGTTAGGACTGGAACTTCACCATGAAACTCAAGCAATGCAACAGGATTGTTTAAAGCAAACAATATTTAAGCCATCTATAAAGATGATATATTTGTAATAGCATCTTAATGTTGTTTCATGTGTAGAACAAGATGTTTTAGAGAAGTTTAGGTATTTACCTCCAGGTCTCCCCATCATTCCATACTAGACAATCATACACTGGGCCAGGATCAGTATATTTTTTCTCAAAGGAGTTCAACAGTTCCACTTGATTTTGAAGCTCTTCCTTTATTAGCTTATTTGCCTAAGAAAGCAACAAAAGTACAGTTATATTTCTACAATTATTACAAGATAAGCAATCCCAGATACATATTTGTTCTGTTACTTCATCAAGGATGGAAGGAGACACAAATAGTTCAATAGCTTTCAACAATGTATGATCTATTTTTGACCTATTATACTATATTTCTAATTTCTGTAATTGTAACTTTAATAGATTGTTAAATGCTACAGAAGTGACCTGAGGCTGATACTTCACTGCAATAGTACCTAGTTTACAAAATAAATATATTTTGAATATTAGAACTTTGAACACAGCAAGGATTACAGCCTCAATATTAAAAATAGAACTTATAAAAAGTACAAAGTATTTGAAGTAAAACCTTTTTCATATTTGACAACAAATGTCAGAATTTAACACCACTAAGCAAACCAAAGAATCCTCCATATAGAGACTTTTACAATCAAACAGAAGATAGTGTTATCTGCCAAAATAATCACAAGGATCATTCCTTCATTCATCTAATAAAATATTTTAATCCTCTCAAACAGTAATAAAGTTGTGCAAGCAAGCTGATTAATTTGTTTAGACTGAAACCTGGGAGGGGGAGCTATGAGCAGCATCAAATTCTTCTTGTTTCCTACAGGCCTCTGCCAGAGTCAGTCTGTGAACAGGATCCCAGAGCTTTTCCTTACGTTCTTTCTGTAAAATAAACCCAGGATGTTGACAAAATTGACAGAGAAGTATGTCAACATATGACAAAAACAAATATAAAATGGCTATCAGCCTACCTGTGTTAGTAAATCACATACTGGAGCTTCCTAGAGAAACTGAACTATGAGAACAGGGAAAAATGACCACACAGCAGGAGGAAAATGTAATTCCTTACCTGGATCCTCTCCTTAAGAGCTTTGGGGTAGATATCATAGCCATTTTTTATGCCAATGTGGTATCTGCCTGAAGGGTTTACCCAGTTTGCTGGAATCTACAGAAAAGGGGATTCAGAAATGGGTTAACTAATGCCATGAAATAAATAACAATGAAATAATTAACAATCAGCCCTGCAAGCAGCTTGCAAATATCACCAGTTTAATTCCCTGTTTGCAACCACATGACATGGAAACTTCAATCCAGTTCCAAAGGAATCTATCAATCCAGGGGACATGATTCCATACCATTTCTGGCTGTTAACTGTGAGAATACACACAGATTTTGTCAGTCTCTATAACTATTTACCACAAACTTAACAAAATTTCTCTTCTGGTTTACACAAATGTGGAAAATTAGCACATTTCAAGATAGAATAGTCTGATTTTTTTTAAGCATTAATATTGGTATTAGATATTAGGATGTTTTCTTCAGCCAGCTTCCAAAACTATATCAGATACTGATTTGAAAAGAAATTAAATCCCTATCAAGCTCCCAGCAGAACTGAACACACTCCCATTCAGCTATAAACAACATTCAATATGAAGAAATATGGAAAGTAAATGTCATGCAATCTGGATGAAAATGAACAAATGTGGTTTGAGTTTTGGATAAGAGCTGGTTAAAAGGAACTGAAGTACCACAGAAAGAAAAATGGGTGCTAAATTTGTTGCTACACAAGAAGAGAGATGCTCAGTGGTGTCTCTGTACCACCAAATACTGACCTTTAAAGTTCTCCCAGACAGACCAGTGATTTCCCCATCTTTAGGCTCTACAATTGTACATGTGGTTACATCACCACTGCCTGTTGTATCAATGATATCAACTATCTTGGGTTTCCCATCAGTTGTAATCTGAAAATACACATTGAAAATGCAGTTGATTACCTTTTATCATACAAATAAGGAATTTTGGTTAATAAAATTATTAACTAACTTTAAATACCCAAACTTTAACTGAAGGAGAGAAGCCCAGCTTGAAACTAGCTAAATATTCCATAAACTGAAAGCAAGGTGTTGATCTTTCTGGTTTATGCAAATTCACTAACTCATTTCTAAAAAGATTTAGAAGACAAAACAATTGAAAAAAAAATCAATAAAGCACATTTAAATTTAAATTTAAAATTTAAAACCAAGACTAAACTTGCAAAACCATCTGCAGAAACTATTTGTGTTCAAATGATTTGCTGCATGGATTCCATTCCACCATTCTGGCCAAATTTTACAGCAGTGAGTGCCCAACTCTAACAAAATCAAAGCTGCTGAAGCACTCAGAAGCTTAAGAATCTTAACTGAGCTTAATCCTAAATGGAGCACAAGTCACCAGCATTTTATTAGTCCTGTTTTCAAGGATCCCACTTCATGTTTTCATCCATCTGAAGTGTTAGGAGCTACATCTATACACATTTAATACTGCAGAAGGAGAACCAGGGTGAGAAGAAAGATGAGTAGCTGAGAAGAGTTTATGAGCATAAGTGTAAATTCTCCTCAAATTAACTGAAAATTAGCCCTATTAGACTTTGGGGTAGTTGCAAGCAACTAAACAATATAAAAAAAATAAAAGCAGCCAGGAGCCTACCTCAAATTTCTGTCCACTAGTGAAACCTTACACAATCACCAAGACTAAGATTAAAATTTTTATTACTTTTATTACCATTTAGCAAGAGTATTCAATGTTATCCTGTAAGAAAATGCTTCATCCGGTAGGTATTTTGTGAGTTTATCCAGCAAATCAACTATACTGCTTATACAGTAGTATTTGCTTGAAGGGCAATATGAATTCAGAGGGCTGAACCCCTCTACTGTGAGGACAGGCTGGGAGAGTGGGGTTGTTCAGCCTGGAGAAGAGGAGGCTCCAGGGAGACCTTCTTGTGGCCCCTCAATACTTAAAGGGAGATTATAAGAAAGATAGGGATATAGAATAATAGGACTTACAGTGCTAGAATGAGGTGTAACTGTTTTTAACTAAAAAAGGACAGATTTAGACTAGAAAATGAAGAATTTTTTACCCCTGAGGGTGATGAAACAACCACAGGTTGCCCAGGTTGGTGGTGGAAGCCCCACTCTTGGAATCATTCAAGGTCAGGTTGGACCTGAGCAATGTGATCTGGTTAAAGATCTTCCTGCTCACTGCAGGGGGTTGGACTAGGTGACCTTTCAAAGTCCCTTTCAATCCAAAGCATTCTGTGACTGGAAATTGACCATATACACCTATTTTTAGAGTTCTATGTTAAAGATATTAAAAAAGTAGAAAAAAATAACTCAATAAACTGCCCAAAATCTCCTTTACTACACTGAAAAAAAGCTTCTTGTTCAGAAAAGCAGCAACATTTGTTGTTTTCTACCATGTAGATATTTGGTGTTGTTGCCTTCATTCTCTATCAATAATTTTGAAGCTAAACAGAATGTACATGGCAGGGAGTTTTCCCCACATCATGCTTTGGGGTTGTGAATTCAGCTGCTGGAAGTTAACAGCATGACCAAGCTGTTTCATAAAAGCCACTTTGTTGCTGCTAAAAAAGTCAATTTAAAGGTCAAGCTTTTATCACACCTTAACAAATAAGAGTATTTCCAAGGTCTCCAATTCTCATGGTTCAAGAAAACTCAAAACAACAAAACACCCAAACCAAACACTATCACCACCCTCAAAAAAACAAACCCCAACAAACAAAAAACCTGCAATAAAACAACCCAACCCAAGCAGAAAAATAAGAAGCAACCTCCCCTCCCAAACTAAATCAGGTTTAAACAGCTGGAGGAAGAAAAAAAAAATTAAAATAAAAATAATATTATTCCCCAGAAGGTAAGAAATCCTTATTTTGAAGAGACTTGCTAAGGAAAAAAATTCCATTACAGAAACCAACACTGTTACTCTGGTTCATGGAAATTCATGTTAAGAAAATTGCTAAAGCATGTTCACCTGGTGAGACATCTACTGAACAGTGACACAGGAGTGAAAATTTACCTGGGCAACCAGAGTGCACTGGTTGAATTTCCTAGTGTTTGTAATTAATTGTAATTAATTTATTGTAATTAATGCCTTCAAATGCCAGTCTCCACTCAGAAAAGTCAAGAGCTGCTCCAATAATAAAGCAAGGAAAAGCCAAACCTGGGATTGTCAGAATGAAAAATAACATTTTTTTTCAACAATAAATTCTTTAGTGATCAAAGCACAAGAAAAGGAGGGTGAAAATGGAATCCAAGGTGATTGCTGGAACTAGCCAAGCTGTATGGCAACAAGTGGGCAGATTTATGCTGTACAAGCTCAGGTAGCTTTAAAAGTAGTTTTCCAAACCAGAGCTCCTTTGCTCTCTGCCTCCTGAACAGGTCCACACATGCAGGTGCACAGTGAGAATCCTGCAGAGAAACAAGAAACTCAGAGTTTCAGAGGCAAAGGGTTTTGAGGGCAGTGATCCAGGCAGGTTCAAGGTCACTTAGTGCAAGTAACTGACAGGGCTCCTCTGACATGAGCCACTGCTTGGAACACTGCCCACTACAGGAGTTCAACTGGGTTTTGGTTTTCCAGTCCTTTTAACTCTTAGGGGGATAAAAAAAAAAAAGGCAAATAAAAAAGCAATCAAGTGAACTTGGTCAATTCCCTTGTGTGAAAAATCCTGATGTCATGAATTCATTAGAGGCTGAAGGTGTCTTGGCACCTTTCACAATAAAATACAAACAACTGAGAATTTCTAAACAATTGTAAAGTGTTTCTAACAAAATCCCCAGTTCTATATTTAATATCATGGTTTGCCTGCAGCCATTTGAAGAAATAAGAAGCCTACTGTTCTGTAACTGAAAATGATTTTGTTGTTTATACATTTTAGTTCAAAGTCTGAAAAACCCACTTTCGTGTTAGCTCTGACTTCATAAAACAAATAAATTAGTCAGCTGAGCACATAAAAAAAAATAAAATCAATATCTGCATAATCCTGGTAGTAAAAGTAGAAAAGCACCAGTCTGTGTGACAATCCCAAATTAAAAGGCAAATGCAGATGCATCTCAGCATGTTTTTGCCAGACTGTCCAGTGTTACTGATTCCAGCTGACAGCTATTGCAGCAACAGGAGTTGAACAAGTTCTTCAGCACTTTAGTCACAGGACAGCTGATCATACCACAAATAAAACCATTTCCAAGCAAATATTTGATTTCTTTTTTTCCCCTCACTGCTGTGACTAAAGCCAAACTAGTTGCTCCTGCTGAAAGGTCCCTAAAAGGGCAAACTAGTTTTAGTAAATAATAATTACAAGAGGTACTTCACAAAAGAAGCAGATTAAGTCTCTTATTTATCAAGAAACCTAACAAGAATTGACAGGAGCAAGGGGGAAAGGGCAGGGTGGGGTTGAACAAAGACAATACAGAAGGCAACACTTCCCTTAACACACCTCACCTGCCCACCTACAGTTTCATCAGTTGTTGTGTTTTAATGAGGAATTGCAAAGCCACAACTTGGCAGATAACAGAAAAGAATCTATCAAGAGGGCTGGGAGGGGAAAAAAATTGGCATGAAAGGAGCTGACAAAATGAACTTTACAGTTGGCATCAAGAGGTGGAGTGTAAAGAAGACAAGGTGAAAAGAGTTCCCTAGAGGTCACTGGCTACAAAAAAAATCAGAGAAAAAAAGGAAAGTAAGTGCAAGTGAGATGGATATTTTGTGTGGTAAAGCAAGTCAAGCAACTAGAAAAAAAACCCAAACCTTCTCACATTGGTTTAATAAGCCAAATAACTGTTCTCTTCATGCAGCAAGTGTCCAGGGAAGAATAGAAATGTAGTGGTACTTCCCTGTTATACTCTGTCCCCAAACCTTTTTGTCCCTCTACAAGCAATTGTATTCCATGATGGCATCAGTGTGTACAAAACAAAGTATAGTATCAGTAAGCAAATGAGACTGGAGAGAAGCAAATCAAACTGGTTTGTTTTGACTAAAAAGCCCTATACTCAAAACAGGATGGCTCACTTTGGACTGTATTACTCACACTAACTTGAACTTTTAATACCTATTCACCTTGCAGAATATAATATCATACAATATATTAGTTTTCTCTCTAAGAAACAGACTCAATCCTCATCATTCTAACTTCAGGACAGAGCAAGAACTGACAATAAGACTGATAATAAGAAAAAGCAGCAGCAGAGAAGACAGAGGCATAAAAATATAGAAAATAAAAATGCTCCCAAGACTAGAAACTACTTGTTGCAGTAGAGCTAAGCTGCCTTGCTGTCTAAGCCCAGGGTGGTCTCTTCTTCCATGGAAACAAAATGTAAACTGCCCAGCATTCCATAGAATGAGGACATCCTCTTGCTGAAAAAAAAAGCAAAAAACAAACCACAAACCCAGAACACAACAAAACAAAAACCCACTTACAGAGCTATTCTGCAGACTGTGCACTTTCATCTTTATATTTCCCTGTACTCTGCAATAAACCTCCTCTTTCTCTAGCTCAACAAGGAGCCCAAGTCAAGTGTGTTGAATGGGCAGTGTGGAATGAGCACAGCTTCTTCCCATGTTTCACTAACACCCCTGCAAACTCCCTCTTAGCCACTGCAAGAATTCTACACCCCACCTCAAAAAGTTCTCTATAAATAACATTTTCTTTCACTAACTGAAATTTTATCCTCCACAAGAGGTTGAAGAAAACTGGTATGGTCAATCCTGAGGGTTCATAATACCCCTTATGGGGGGTACTTAGCCTTGGGATAATTATCTTGGAACAAAGCTTCCTTCTACTGCCTATAAACTCATTTTTAGGTTGACAGCTCCTCATTTATCACCTCCAGCAATTCAGGGGTTTTGCTGCTTTCGTATGTGAAGCTTTAGAAGCAGCTCCATACCATTTATATTCACATCTTCCTAATTGTCCTTTATTATTTTCTGGTCTGATCATGGCATTATCCTGCTGGCCTTTTGGGTACCACGTTGCTGGCCTTTTGGGTTACCTTTCTTTGAGCTTCCCAATTGCTTTTCCACTTACCCACAACTTTTAGTCAAAAGCAACAGTTTCATCGCAGCTTAAATCAAAGTCACAGCTGCCCAGTCCCTCCTTCCACTCAAGCAGTCCTCTCCACTAAGCTGAAAACCCCATAAGAAGCAATTTCACAGCAGTGAACTAAAGATCTTCCAGGGTTAGGTCCCCGAACTAAGCCACTTGGGAAGAAAAACTCTGTCTGTGCCAAAAAAAAAAAGGGCAAAAACTGAGACATGCCCCGTGCTTTGATAAGAAATAAAGGGCATGTTATCCAAGTAAGTTGCACACAACTCTCTGAATCATTTCAGCGGCAGAACCAAATTTGCTACAGATTTGCAAGCGGAAACTGCTATATAAATTCTGCCAGAAATACACTTTTCACGTTAAAAAAAAATCCAAGCGGTTTGTGTCCTCAAGATGCTCCCTGTTGATAGAATATAAAGTGTCTGATGAGTTCTACGTGAAACGAAGCAGCCAAAAAACATCTGACTACCAGATAAACCTCTGTGAACAGCTTAAAAAGGAGGGATCGTGACACAAACACCCCAAGAAGCCCGCGCGGACCCCCTAGCTCCGGGATTCCCCCCGCAGCAGAGCCCAGGCTGGGGAGGGTTTAGCGGGAACTGGGAGCAAACGACCAAGGAGGAGCCCCGAGGACAACACGTCAGGGGCCTTCCCTGCCCTCGCCGACACTTCGGGCCCCGTGGCCGCTGCCGGACCAACATCACGGGAGGAGCCCGGCAAGGCCTGGGGGGCTCCCCCCGCGAACTACCGGTCCCCTGAGGGCCGCCCGCCAGCGTGACTCAGGGCCGTCGACCAGGGGTGGCTCCTCCTCCCCACCCTCCGCTACCTGCATGCCCTGCGCTCCGGGGTCCACGCCGGTGTCCAGCACAGCCAGCAACACCCCTCTGCCGTCGAAGTCGGGAAAGCGGGAGAGGAAAGCGGCGGCGCCGGTCTCCTTCTTGGGCAGGAGACCGTGGAAAGGGAACGGTTCCTCCACGGCGGCCGCCATGGCTGAGGGAAGGGGGAAAGGGGGGGGGAACGGGGCCGAGCAAGCCCCAGAGCGCGGCCCGCGGCGGCGACTGAGGGTGAGGGGAGGGAGGGGGGGGCGGGAGGAGGGCGGACGGGCGAGGCTGAGGGGGCGGCGCATGCGCGGCCCCGCCCCGCCAATGCGCGGCCCCGCCCCGCCAATCCGCGGCCCGGCGGGGGGGTAAACCGACCAATAGGATGGCGCGGAGGGCGGTTGCTAGCGGGGCTCTAGCCAATCAGAGCAAGGGAGAGCTCCACGCGCCGGAGCGCGGGGCGGGGTGGGGCCGGCTGAGGCCGCGTCTGCCCCGCGCGCGGGTGGCCGCTTGGGAGAGGCGGGAATCGTGTCCCTGAGGGGCCGGCTCAGGGCGGTGGGTGTTGAGGGAGAGATGGGGTCCTGCCGTGGCTTCCACGTTCCCGAGTCCATGTTATGGCTTCCTCGGCTTCCAGGCTACGGCCTGCGGCGGTAGCGGGTGGCCTCCCTCCCTTCCTCAGGCACCGCGGAAGGGATGGGCTAGCCCCGCTGCGCGAAATCTGCCAGTCGGATACGGAATCGACGCGCTAAACGTTCGCTCACGGTGCTTTGTTTTGGTTAGTTCTGTTTTCAGATGCTCTTTCCGTGGCTCGTGTGGTGGAAAAGCGCGTTGTGTGGCCGCAGTGCCTGCAGGAGCCCGGTGTTCCCCTTACAGTGTTGACTCGGTGCTTATACAGCAGATTAAAAATAATTTTTTATATATATATATGCTGTCTAAAGGCTGTGGCGAGCTCCAGGTAAAATTTTGGGTGAAGTAGCCAGGGGAAAATCACTTTGAAGAGGGGTTTTAAAGTTAGTTTCTAGCTTTCATCACATATAAACTTGTAAAGAATGATGAACTGTTGGGTATCTGGAACTAAATACAGAGAATTTTGGAAATATGTCTTGTTTTTTTGTTTGTTTCTTATTCAGAGAGTTATTCCGAGGGGGAAAAAAGTGAAAATTACCTGGATTTTGTCAGCATGTTCATTGAAAAGCAAAGGGGATTTGGGCTTCTGAGAGTTCTGTTTATTTTTGCTTTGTTTTTTAGATCTGTTGAGATTATTACTGAATGTTAGTCACACATTAGTCTTTACTGAACTAAATCTGGCATTTGTTCTTTCTTAGCAGAAAGAATTTGTTCTTTCTTAGCTTTGCTAGCATATACAGTACATTATTTTTCCCTCTTGTAGGCTACCATCAACAGTGCCTTCCAGCTCATCAATGGCTTTAGAGACCTATAGAATTTTAATGCAAGTAAAGTACTAAAATAAACCTGTAAAGCACTTTCTTAAAAATACATATTGTAAAAGAGAAAAAAGTTACAGCTGTACCATATGTATTTACTGTGTTACTCCATCTGCATCCCTCTTTTTCTTCCAATCATAAGTGAAAAACTTACATTTTGATGTCTAGGTGCCATGTGCTTGACTTTCTCAGAATACTGCTGGTGTCTGACAGCCATAATCAGGTCTTTCAAAATTCCATAAAACCTTTTACTTGCCCTACCTCGAGGGAGAGAAATCTTCTGACAAGGTTGGTTATTCAGTTGTTTAATCAAATTCACTGCCCATTTGAGTTACATTTTCCTTCTTCTTATCATTGCTGGTGCATCTCAATGGGAGAGGCTTCTATTAGTGGCAAATCAATGGGAGTCATATCCTATTCCTAGTATGTTTTGACACTTAAAACTCCATCAAATTCTCAGAATGCTCCATATCCCACTCAATAAACAAGCTGTATGTTACAGCTTGGAAATATTTATTACTCACCCTGAACATTTCTGCTTTGTTCTGTTGCCTTAGAGTTATACCACAAACAACTCGTGTAATTAGCAGATATATTAATTATACAGGTGTGTATGGCTCAGTGTTGTGCACTGCCAAGTAGCAGGGCAGGTTCTGCAGGAAAAATCAGGATCTGAGGAAAGTGTGCCAAGCATCTCTTCATTCATGTTAAAGCAAGACCATGAGAGAAGAAAGAGATCATTTGGGTTACATATAATATGAATTATATATATAATAAATAGAATGAATAAATAAATGAAATATATATATAATAAATAGAATAATAATCTATTGATTGTATGAGCACAGTTGTGTCAGGACACAAGGCCAGGGTTGTGCTTTATCCTCCCTTGGGATCTAGGGTTGTCCAGCTGTGTGAAATAGCTTCACATCTCCATATTAGGAACCAGTTCAGCTGTTTGTATCCAGATCTGGGGACTGAGCCAGCATGAGACAGTGAGTGACTGTTGCCACATCCCAGGCCTTGGAGTTTCCAAAGGTGGTTTGCAGATCATACAATGTCAGGGGTTGGAAGGGACCTGGAAAGATCATCTAGTCCAATGCCCCTGGAGAGCAGGGGCACCTAGAGCAGGTGACCCAGGAACAGATCCAGGGGGGTCTGGAATGTCTCCAGAGCAGGAGACTCCACAACCTCCCTGGGCAGCCCCTGCC
>JAOEGS010010795.1:0-20301 GCA_025447755.1 Corythornis vintsioides
TTTTAGGTTATACTAGCATGTGTAGCTTCCAGAATTAGACAGCTTGTGACTTTAAGATTAAAACTTTTTGTTTCTCAGTTAATTTTCCCTTTCTTTTGTAATAAACAAACCTGACCTGTCAGAAAGAAGTGCAGCAGAGTGATTCAAGAGCACATTTCCTCTGTCCCTCGGTGAGGCAGATGATCTGTCATCTGCAGTACTTCTAAACATGTGAGCAATTAACAGGGGACAAAATATTCACTGCTGCAGTGCTCCTGGATAAATAAATCCTGTGCTGCTTTTGGAGGAGCAAGGCTGGAAACTGTAGTGAGTTACCAAGGGATTTGGTAACTGCATCCCACGAATCAAGGTCCTGGACGTGACTTAACACAGGTTTTGAGGAGAGAGCAGCAATGTCAGCAGCTCTCTTCATGTTGTTATTGACATTTGTGTCCAAATTATAGCAGAACCCTGGAAAATATGAGAGAAAAATGCTTTTGCAAGCCTTGTTTACATGGCTTTCTGCTATCCCAATTAATTAACTTCTGTAGGGTCATCTCCATCTTCAGCGGGTGAGAAAAACAACCAGGTCCATTGTTTCTGCTGACTGCTATTCAGCTTCTGATGAGCCCGTGGACAAAAGCTCTCCTTGTTAAAATGTCAGCACTCCTTCCCTCCCACTGCAAGGCAACTTTCCTGGTCTTCCCAACTCGTACCCTCTAGCAGAGCTAGGATGCATCTACCAGACAGATGACAAGCTGGCTTGAGAAGAAACGTGTTGGGGAGAGGAACTGTGATGCAACAGAGCTGCATTCAGGTTTAAATAGCTCCCATGGAACTGGCAATGGCTCTATTCTGATTCTGAATTGCCAAAGTCAACGTGAATGGTGCCACAGCCAAGCTCAGGCCGAAGTCTGTGGAGTGTAGGTGTCACCAGACCCAGCTGGGGGAGGATTGACACCTCTGCTTGTGCTGTAGCTCTCCAGGCCTTTCCTAGCAAAAAATGTACCTTTTGTTTTGTTTTTCACAGCTGGTACCTAGCTCACTGCCTTCCAGAACGCTGCTGACTGGCCTGTCAGAGTGCAGCAGCAGGCCCTGACAGCTTCTGCTCCCCAGCAGCACACGAACCCTGGCGCTGACTTCCAGCTGAAATAGGAAAGCAACAGGCTTCTTGTTTCAATAAACATCCACATCCACGGCCAGAGTGTGTGTTACTGAAATGTGAAGAACAGGATTGTAGATACAATGTGGCTTTGATTAAAAGCTGTATTTGGTGTGGGTTATAGCCTGGGTGTGAAAAGACCTGCATAATCAATAAGTTCCAGAGCAATGGTGACTTATTAAAGTCATTCTGGTGCAGCAAAAAAAGCTGGTGATGTTAATCAGCACTGGGCAAGAGATCCTATTTATTTGTTTGAAAAGCAATGTTTAATGGGAGGGTTTTGGTTTCTGTTAGTGTGTTGTTCATGAGTCCATTTCAGCTAATGCCAGGGAAAGATTTTTAGTAGGCTGTCAAATTAATACTCTTATGGAATAATAATAAAAAAAATATTATGGCAAGAGTCTTTAAGCAATTTCTGGCTATAAACAGCATGGATGTTTGATACTGCAGGCAGTAATATTCCTCCTCTGTCTATACCACTTTCATTTGCAATGAGGGAGCATTCTAACCCAACTCCAAACCATGTGCTGTGGCTGCTGCCCCGTGGGATTTGCAGACTTTGAGTGTATTAAAAAAATAATAATTTAGCTTTACCTGGAGAAACAAATCTGCAGAAACACAAATTAAGGAAGGCTGTATTATTCTTAGTAAACTCAACACCCTATATGATAATCTAGACAAACTGGTTTAGGGCATGAAGGAAAATAAATGTAAGAAACACCCAATAAACCAAGCCTGCATACAATACATAGCAAAAAGAGAACCACAGAGCTGAGGGTTCATTGAAAAGCATTTTACAATCTGATTTTTTTTCCTGAGCTTAAGGAGATGCTGTGATCTTACAGGTAGCACATTTTCCTATCATTCCATTCAGTAACGTGTATATATATTTATTTTTTTTTTACAAAGGATCATAGGCAAAATGGTTTAACTCCCCTTCAAGATTTTTTCTCTAGATCTTTTTTCCTGGAAACCCTCCTTCTGAAGATAAACCAAACCAAAAGTTGTGTGTGCATCTCTGTATTATTCATATTTGCTCAGAAAAAAATCAGTGATCTGTTCTGACTTAAACCTGAGACCTGCCTTAATGAACTGTAATGTTTCTATAAACGTGCTTGTTTACAAGGTGAATTTTGGAATGGTTCCTCTCCCCCAGCAGAGAGTAATCCATGTATCTGAGCAGGCTGTGGCCCGGGGGGCTGTCTGGGAGCTAGTTAGTGGAGACTGGCAGGAGTGCCCAGCGTGCCTCTTGATTTGGTTTAGCAGATAACTGGTGGGATTAGCACTGGTGGTGGCAGCTCCTGTTTACAGTGTTGGTAGATAAACACAAACTGCACAGGCTTGTTTGGGATTTTTCACTCATTTGAATTCTTAATTTGTCCTTCCTTGTAACGTCCCTGTTTCTAATTAGCAGCATTTAAGAGGGGATTAACTCTCTTGTGGCCTTCACCAGGTCGACCATGGCCAGTGTTACATGCTGAGAGAAGCTTTTTACTGTAATTGCAATTTGTGCCACAAAAATAAACATCTAAACCCATAAAATGATATTTTTGCCTTTCTTCCTATCTTAGGTTTGCTACCTCAGTTGCCATAAGCTGTGTATGGCAAAAATGTCACACTGGAATGAAGTTTTTACTAGTGTAGAATAATTCAGACCCCCCTCTCAACAGCTCAAAGCTTTGACAGAACTATACTGGTGGAAAATTCCAGCATGGGTTGAGCATTCTTAGTTTTGACTCTCTGATAATTATTATTTCATTGTATTAATTAAATTAATTTACCTAATTAATTACTAATAAGTTTGCCAGCTAAGCAACCCAAAGTTACCCAAACATAAACTGGTCAACCTGGAGAGTCTCTTCAACACAGACATTTCTATGCATTCAAAATAGATAAATAGATAGATAGATAGATAGATAAAATAAATTATAAACAATCTGGTATCTGCATTATATTTACACAATAATAATAAATTATCTAGAAATTGTCAAAAGGAGAAGTGCATCCTTCTGAAATTCACAACCTGGTGACTTCAAAACAAAATTCCACAATTTCTTGCATTATTTCCTCCTGAAATCACACGAGTCTGAATGCAATTAAAGTATGAATCCAGCATGTAATGAGGAGTGACATGATTTGAAAAGCAATTGCTTGCTGTTGTAAATGCTGCAGTGCACAGCGTGGTGATGGAAGGCAGGGAGAGCTCTGCTCTGTGCTGCAGCCAGCCAGGGTGGAGCTGGGCCAGTCTCAAGGGCCTTACTGGATTCACTGTTACTTTTTTCTTAGGAGCCAGACCATCAGCTGACATTTGTCTGGAGCTTTGTGTGTCTCAGGCTCTTGGGTGATGCTCCCTCTCCTTGTGCAGCACAGGGGCCTTTGGTCAACCGTGGAGCTGAGTATCTAAGGGACTCAAAGTACTCAACTAACACGTGGCACCTGAGCTGAACCAGGTTCACCATCACCCGGGATCTCTGCCCTCGTGAGCGAGTCGTGTTGCCTTACATGGCAACTTTGCTCACTTTTGAGGAATTACAGGAGCAGGAAAGCAATAAATGGTAAGATGGGAATCTTCTAATATCCCTGGGAGATTTAGCAGCTTATTTTTATCTTATCTGCATGATCCTCTAATGTAAATAACCGTGTGGGCTGACACAACCAACCCCACGCCCTTGCTCATTCACCACACTGTAATGGAGGGGAGAACTGCAAGGGCAGAAGGGAGAAAACTCATGGGCTGAGATAAAGACAACAAAAGCTGTGTGTACAAGCAAAGCAAAATAAGGGATTTCCCATTGGCAGGCAGGTGTTCAGCCACTTCCAGGAAAGCAGGGCTCCGTGGCATGGAACAGCTCCTTGGGAGGACGTGACCCCTCCATCCTATCCATCTTTATCCCAGTTTTTGTTGCAAGCATGACATCATGGGCTATGGAATATCTCTTTTGGCAGTTAGTTCTGCACATCCAGGCTGCTCACTGGATACAGAAAAGGCCTTGGCTCTGTGTGAGCCCTGCTCAGCAATTTCTAAACCAGTGCTGTGTCATCAGCTGTGTTGGCCACAGATGGAAACCACAGCACTCTACAAGCTCCTGTGAAGAACATTAACCCTATCCCAGACAAAAACCAGTACAACAAAGGCACCTCAGGAGATGCTCCTCTGGGCTAAACAGGTAAAAACTCTTGCAAAGTCAGGATAAAAAAACAGAAAAACATCCAAAGATCTGTAAAAAATACTTCAAAACTAACCATTAATCCACATCAGGCAGAACCAGACACAGGGTACCAAATAATTATGGCAACCTATATTAATGTGCTCCTCATGGAACATAAATTGAGGAACATAATCCCAAGATTAAAGTATTCTCTGCTGTCCTCTATTAAATTACAAGAGCTAGAAAGAAAAACTAATGATTTCAAAAGAGAAGCTGATGTACAAAAAGAGGAAGAAACTATAAATACGTAGGAAGGAAATTTTGGGCACGTGAAGTCTGTCACACCATTTACTCACCTACAAACCTATGCCTGCCTCTAGTACAAAACTGATCTGGTTTAATTTCTAAACTGCAAAACAATGAGCTGAAGGCTGAGAGGTATTCAGGGGTGTTGATATCTTTCTGAACTGCTCACTGAGAGGGACAGAGGGTTTCAAAAGTGAGAATTACGTCCTCATTGTTGATGTTGTCAATGTTTATGTGGGTTAACTAAACAAGAAGAAAATGAAGTATGAAATGTTTCCTTCCAAATCAGAATAAACTTCCATCAGAGAATATGACTCAAGCTGAGTCACTCTTGCTCTGGAGATGCTGTTTTGGCTAGAATAAGCAACGGTGGCAGCATCAGAATGTGGTAAATGATTTCTTCATTTTTTCTGAAAACTCAAAACATGTTGCCCTAACTTGGTGGTTTAGTTGCAAAATTTCATATTACTTTTCTAAGTAAAATGAAAATGTTTAACTTTTAGATTCCCTGTAATACCTAAAATAAAATTATATAAAGAACTGTAAGGTCAGTACTAAAAAGCTGTAAGGTCAGTACTAAATAGAAGTATTTCTATGTAAGTCACCTCTGCAATACTTCTGTTTTCTAAGTGATTATTTTGGTGGGACAAGCATTACACAAGCCTCAGAAATTGAAAAACTATAAAGACTGGAAAGATTAATTGCTGGTGAGACACTCTGTTGCATGTACAAGTAAAACTAAACTGACTTGCAGTGAAACTCATTATTTCATGCTTTGCATGAAACATAATTTTATATTTAAGGCAAGTTGTATGGACAATAGGAAAGTGTTCTCAGGGGAGAAAATCAGCCCCCTGTGAGCAGGAACTGCTTCCAGCCCATTTCCTTCCCAAGCTGCCAGTCATCTCCAGTGCATGGCATCCCATGCTGCAGGAGCCTCTCTGCACATCAGGTAGCAACAGCTTAACTCTGGCAGAAAGTGACCAGTTCTGACTTACAAAACATTTTGAATGGTAGACTAGCTTAGGCTGGAAGGGGCCTTAGAGATCATCTCATCCAGCCTCCACCAGCAGGGAGGCCTCTCAACTACACCAGGCTGCTCAAGGTCTCATCCATCCTGGCCTTGAGCACCTCCAGGGAGGAGCACCCACAACCCCTCTGGGCAACCTGTTCAGTCTCACCACCCTCCTACTGAAGAGCTTTGTCCTAAGATCCAATTTAACCCTACTTCCCTGAGTTTGAAACCATTTCCCCTTGCCCTGTTGTTGGATGCTCTTGTGCAGAGCCCCTCTCCAGCCTCCCTGCAGGGTTGGAAGGCAGGGCCTTCTCCCTTTGGAATGTTGTCTGTAGAGGGCTGAGACCAGCTCAGCTTCAGGAGTTCAAGACCTGAGACAGCAAGTTACCTCATGTTTTCAGAGATGGTGGGTTTAAGACTGAGGAGATCCTGTTCTTTCAGTGAAGCTGCACAGTTGGCCATTTCAGTGAGAATAAGAACAAAACCAGGCTGCAGATTTCCTTCCACTTTCAACTGTTAATCAGCCATATATGAACACGAGGCTTAATGACACCCAACCCTTTGAAGCTCACGGGATGATTGTTTGTGGGTTACAGGCCCCCACTTCTGTTTTCTAGCCCCTCAAATCTGCAATTACAGAAAAGGTATTGATCTCTGGAAGCCATGCCTTGTTAAATTTCCTCAGCAGCCAAGATGGCAGCGTGCAGCATGACATGTGGTTGCTGTTAGTCACATCCTTGCTGCCAGTCGCCACGCTGCAGCTGGGGTAAGGGGGCTTGACAACTGGCAGCGTGGCAAGGCAGCCTGTGAGTAGTCCCAGGAATATGAAAACTGTAGAAGAAGAGGCTCGTGCTACTTTTCACTAGCCTTTTGTTTAGAGATGTCGTGAAAAAATATCACCCTAGCTTGGAGCCACGCTGCCCTGCAAAGGGAAAAGGGAACAGCAAGAAATCTGCCAGGGGCAAATGGTGAAGCAAGGCAGAGTGAGACACTGCAGGAAGAACATACATCTTGGGTCATCATTTTGGCCACACAGACACACAAAACCCATTATTATTATTATTTATTATTATTATTAACTAACTCTAAATTTCTCTAGGATACTATGGCCCATGAGGTGAGATTGTGCTGTTGGGCTTGTGTAAAGCCAGCAGCAATAAAATGATTCTATTGCTCTCCCATCTTGGCCTCCCAAAATAAGATTGTCTAAGTAGGAAATTTTATACCTCCTGCATTTTTTGTTTCCAGTACGGATGCAGTGTGGACTTCTTCACTTTGATTTACTAATTGCCTTCATAAATTGCCCGTACTCCTAAAGGCTTTTGAATAAAAGGGAGAGGCTGGAGGGAATAATCATTTTCTGCCATAGGGGAGAGGAAAATACACAACAATTCTTAATGGCAGAAAGTTAGAAACATTTCAAAGGGTCCTTCACAGCTGCCTGGCTTCCCAGAGATTATAGAGCTACTTGAAATAGCTGCAGGCAACAAATAACCCCAGTGATTACTGGAAGTGTGGACAAAATGTTTAAATCCCCCACAATGCAGTTTACACTGTTGTTTGGATAGGGCAAGGTAGCAGCCATATAAAACAAGAGAGAGGAAAATGGGAATTATTTTGGGAGGGATTGTTCTGGGGTTTTTTTTTAACCTTGTTTTTAAAAGAAAAAGATGAAAAAAATATTGTTAAATAGATCTTATGACTTCTGTTATAAAACCAAAATAGGCTTGTGTTGTACAAAACCATGTGATAGAGATAAGACTTAATAGAAAGAAATTTCACTGACGGCTACGGTATCGAACCATAAATTCTTACCAACAAAAAAATCCATCCCATTCCAATGGAATCCATTCCATCCATTTAATGAACACTTTAGATCTGTACAGCCATGCAAGATAACTAGATAGGGGCCAGATATCACATATGATTTAGTTTGGTTTTTTGGAAGACAAATGGTGACAATTCAAACAGAAGTTCCAGAGAATGGTTCCTATTACTACTGTTGGAGCTGCAGAGATGGAAGAATTCCTTCCTGAAAACCTTATCCTGGCATTTGGAAATTGGCCTTAAAAATCAAAACACAAGGATACAACGGACCCGAAGAGACACCAGATATTGCAGAAGTGTGGGCTGATCCTTCATTAATTTTGGATTTTTCTGTTGCAGTTATTGCTGAGCACGATCATTTGTTCAACATTTACCTGTGTGAAACAGCAGCCACCCTTCTGAAGGGATGATGCCTGCAGAGGTCAGTGGAACACTCCTTGGCACCACAGCATCCCCCCTGTACTCCCACCACGGGATGCCCCAGGCTGTAAAGTGCTGATCTATGCATATGGAGTTACACCAGGCACAGTGGGGAGATTTCCAGTATAGCCAGTCTTACATCTTGTCTTTCCTATGGACATTTTTGCCTATTCAGATTGCCACAAATTACTGATCTTCTCATTTACTATCATGGCTCTGAAAAGAATAGACTAGTGGGGTGTTTCATTTGCTGACCCTCAGGACTTGCTCTGTGATTACGACCAAGTTCCCCTGTCTGGAGCATGTGTAAGTGCTCAGCATGGGAAAAAAGCTGAAGGAGCAGAGTGGAGAGGTTGGGATGTGCATCCTCTGCACCCATGGATCCTGTGTGCTCTAGTCAGTGCATGGTGCACATGAAAGGGTTTGGAGCTGCACTGCTGAGGGCTCTCAGGAGATACTCCTCTGTTCATAGCTGCAAGAGCACCTGTGTGGAGCAGTGGAGTTGCCTGCAAGTCTTTTGCAAGACAGCAGATGGGAATCCAACACATCCATTCTTCCCTCTTCCAACCAGCAGTCCTGTGGTGATGGTGAAATTACTAATTACTGTGAAGAAAGTGCTTTTTCCCTGCTAAATTAATGAAATTCTAATGGAAAGCTAGTTAATTTGGCCGAAGAGTCCCAGGTATGCTGGTTCTGTCTTACTCCTGATTATTTGGATTCTGGTAACCTGAATGTTCAGTTCTCAAAATAACGTCAAATATTTTTAACAAAGGAGTTGCTGATAATCAAAACTTTACTGTCAAGCCTTTTGCCAAGAAATTGATCACAGCTAATGCCATGTGACACTAGCTGTGACATGGTTTATTTTTATTTTGGATGAAAATCACAGCTAGCTTCATCCTGTGTTCAATTTAGGGCCATGAGAAATAGTTTAAAATGTCTCACCTAATGCTATTGACCAATCCTTACTGGCACTCTATGAATCTCCATAAGTTGTGCATATATTAAAAGTCACTGTGTGTTAAAAGTCAAATAAACATAGAGGAAAAAGGTGTATTATTGTCAATAATATAGTTGCTGTCATTTCATAAAACATATATATACAAAACATTTTAGTTATTACATCGAAATGTGTTTTCTAGTGAATTATTTCCA
Organism: Corythornis vintsioides; assembly: GCA_025447755.1. Lineage (NCBI taxonomy): Eukaryota > Metazoa > Chordata > Aves > Coraciiformes > Alcedinidae > Corythornis > Corythornis vintsioides. The sequence continues at coordinate 9,014 of JAOEGS010010795.1, forward strand.
GTCTGAGTAACCATATGGAAGCAGAAAACCATTTAAAAAATGAAAATAAGATGGTTTATATCACCTGCATAACTTGTTTTGTTCTCTGCCTTCAGGCTTCAAAACCCGCTTCCCATATTTTTTCCTTTCTTTAAAAATAATGTACATCAGTTTAATTTATCCCAGGTCCCAACAGAAGGATCAGATTTTAAGCATTTAATGCTGTGGTTTCAAATCCAATTTTACAGTGTTCATCATTTCAGAAGTGGCAGAATCCAAAGTGAGCTTAAAAAAAAAAAAAAGAAAAAGAAAAAAAAGAAAAAAAGAGAAATGCTCAAGCTGCTCTGTGTGCACATACTTAAAAAAATTATATCTTTAGCAGGAAGCTGTTACCTGGCAAATGCTGCTGAAGGTGCTAGCCAGGAGTCATTCTCATTTTAAGAGCTGTTTCCAAAAGGAGCATACACCTTGTGCATATTTGCAAATGTCTGTATCCTTCTAGACGAGCCCTACTAGGATCAGTGCATGGGAAGGGAGATTTCAGATCACCAGAAAAAAATAAATGTACTGGAGTGTAACCTGCTCACTCTGCTGCTGAATGCCTGGATCATATATTTTTCTTTCTCCTGGTGCAATTGCTTGAGCAATTTTGTCCGAAATCCATTTGCATGATGCAGTATTATCTCTTTTATAATGACAGTACAGGACAAAACCCAAATCATTTCAGATCCTCCTGCTGCCTTCATGAGCTGAAGCTCTGCCAGGGATGATCTCTACATGAGAGTTCATCTTGTGTTGGTTGTCTCCCATCATCAGGGGGTTACCATCTGCATTTCCACTGTCTCCAAGGTGCAAGGCCAGATCCCAAGCAAAGAACACTCTCAAGGGCTCAGGAAATTCTGTTTTCAGCAGACAGAATTTGCTAGTCTCTCCGTGCTCCTCAATGAGCAGCAAGTGCCATTCACTGGTTCCATTTTATTGAGTGGAGATGTTACTGAAAATCAGAGACACTGAGTGAGCAATGCTTGGGTTTGGGTCCAATCAGGGACTAGGAGGGAGCTTCACCAGCTGAGAAAAGCCCTTGCAGAGGCTCTCACCAGTGTTGTAAATGACTTCCAAATGGAAGAGTGCAATTGCACGTGGCTGGAAGACAGTAACACAATAAACACACCTCAGTGCCTGGTCCTTTCTGCTGTGCCCAGAACACCCCTTGGGACACTTCCCCTCGGGGAAATTAGTAACTGATTATACACCAAATATCAATCTCATTAATGCAATGGGACCTGTGCTCTGAAAACGACCTGTATGGATTTGTTTTACTGCCCAGAGCTGTCTGTTGGAGGCACTCTGGTGACAGAGTCTCAGCTGGGTGTAGGTCAGCACTGGTACCACAGGTTGTGAGCACAACACAGGCAGCACTTTCATTATTATAACTATAACACTATTGGAATTGACTCAGTTTCTCAGAGGATTTGGCTGCAGAGGTGACCTGGTTGTGGTGGTGGAAAAAAAGCCAGAGATTTCCTGGCTGCACAAGAGGAATTGCCTTCTTCACCGTGCTCCCGTGGTCAGGGTGCAGACACGGGGGTCAGCAGGGTGACAAAGCTTACCTGCTACTCTAGGGATGCTTGGAGGGTGTTTGCCAGCTGGGTGTCACAAATGGCCCTAGACTGACTTCATTTTAAACTGGGTGGAGAACTGACAGGGCAACCCCTTCCAAAAGATTTTAAAATAAGAGAAAAAAAAAAAAGAAAAAAGTCATGCTTTTGTGTGTTTTGTTTTGATTTTTAATTGACTTTTTCATATGCAGCTTCTGTGTGTTGCCTTTTCTTTGCAAGGCACTGGAATGCTAAAGTTCATTCCCCTTTCAACAGTGCCACCAAAACCAGCCTGGACACACGATCCCAAAGCTCCTCTTGTGCTACCCATTTAAGTTATGTATCAAGTATAAATTTAATCAAGGCCACGTTTTATTTATACATTTCATGCATTAAACTAATTTAAACTTTTAGTCAGGTTTCATTAGGGGAAATACTACCGTGCACATCATGCAGTAGTAGAGCTAATGTGCTTCAGGAATTTGAAAGGATTGAGAGATCAGAGGGTCTGATTTCAGAATTTCTTTTTCTTTTTCTACTTAGTGCTTGGAGCAGGTCTGTGTGCTGCACATGGTTTGTTTCCTAGGACACTAATACAGTCAGCATGGCCTGGACAAATGTGTAAACACAGACATTCTCTGTAATCAGTGAGCTTGGTGTCTTAAGGCAAGATTGGGTTTTTTTAGGAAATGCAATTTATGTTCCAGATTAAATTTCTCCTCCAGACTGATAACGTCTTGAGGTTGAATGAGATCATAAATATTGTGTCCTGACTTCTTGCTCTCCATCTTAGATCTTCAGCCCCTTTTTCAGTGTTTTAGGAAGAAAATAAACTGTAAGGAATGTATCTATAATGACTTGCCTACACACAAATATATATATATATATATATAGTCTACGAGGCTTGATAATATGTAAATAATTAAAACCAGTGTCTACAATTATAGACAACTACAATAACACAACCAACACTGCTGTTTCATTCCAATTTCTTCCAAGATTAAAACCCCCCAGACAAACAAACAAACCCTCTCACATAAGAAAACAGTACCACAGTCCCAGTGGAATTTAACTGCTCTGGTTTGTCAGGTCTCTTTTGGTCAGATTCTCCCCGACTCTTGGTCACCTCGCTGTCTACAAAGTTGAGGAAACTTCATGCTGTGTATTTTATTTAACTCAAATGAGGAAATCATAGAATCAAATAAATATATATTGCAGATTCACAAAACAGATTCCTTTATATTTGTTACAAAAATGAGAAAAAAAAATAAAGCAAAATTCAAAAAGGCAAATGAAAACCCCTCTGCTTTTTCAGGCAAAGCAACAGGGCTTCACTGTAGGGTTGGGTTTTCTCCCTCATGGTGCAATTGCACCATAGTCCTGAGGAATGGAATTTTGCCATTCTCATATGCATCATATCTTACAGTGCTGAAAAGCCAGTGCTTGGCAAAGCTGTAGTGACCCAGGGCATATTTAAACTTGTGATCTAGAGATGAAAGGCTTCATATTCAATTCCCAGTCCCATGACTCATCCAGTTCCCCAGCATAATTTTGGCTTGGGAAAGAAGTTTCTGAATTCTAAGTGTGTAAAATGTTTTGAGACAGAATTGCAGTTTAAAAGCAGAAAGCTTTGATTTATAGACATGCTGAACCTTTGGGGTGCCACTGAATGCAGAGAATGCACACTCAGAGAGACCTTACTTAGCACCTCTCTTCAGAGCAGTGCACCAAAGGTACACACACTGCTGCAGGACCTGGGGATTGTGATCCCAGATGCAGATATGGGGCTGGGCTTGGAGAGGAATGGCTTCTAGAGCATCATTCCTGCCCTCCTCAGCCTGCAACAAAACCACTACAAAGCAGCTTTTGAACACTCTGGCCATGTGCTGTGTCCTGAAGGGCTAACAAGACTAGGAGTTCTGCTTTCTGACAACACAAACTCTGACTGCATCCCTGATCACACCCCTTTTTGCCTCCATGTCCTCCAAGGAAAAAAGATTTCTCTGCCTTTTAACAGCCCTTCTCATGTTGGAAACCTGTTTTCCACCAAGCTCAGGGTCTTTGTCCCTCTGACAGAGTTTTCTTTGCACAGTGGAGCCAGGCAGAGGGTGTGTGAGAAACCCAGTATTGCACAGAAATTGTCTTCCCTCTCATATCCCACAGGTCTCAGTGGTACCCACACCACACAGGCCAGCTCACCCAGGCACTCACTCCATCCTCAGCTCTGCCTCATGCTGCTCACCTCCTCACATTGGCCTCAGCAGCATGCACAGCCTGGGACAGCTCTGTGCTGTGGTTAGCTGCAATCCCTAGCTCATGCACAGCCAAAGCAAGCAATGTAGTTGTCCTTGTGGGGCTAAGATAACCTCTCAGCAGCTGAACTCCCCTGTGCCTACAGTAACTCCAACTGTTATTCCTCACTGCTTCATTTCTGAGACATGGGAGCAGAGTCAGACTGAATGTTAAGGACACCACTGAGGAGAGGTGTTGCCAAGACAAAGAAACCACGAGATCAGAGAAGTGGCAAGAGAACTTGTTAGCCAGAATCCTCATAAGCTCCCCTCCTTCTTGCATCTCAAGCACAGATTATGGTGCTTTTGTGTACTAAATGAGGCTGTACTGCTAAAATGAAAACTAAATTACTCCTGGCTTCAGCTGGGTAAAATCTGCCTCAGTCACAACACAGATGAATGGCTGGAAACACTATCAGTTCCACAGCAAGTTGCAGTGGAAACTCTCTGCTGGATGTGTGATTTATCTAACGTAGCCAAAGGAAGAGGTGAAATAAATGAATAAAGAATACAATCAGAAAGCAGAGGCACAGCCCTTTATGCTGTTGTGCCTCCCCCTCATAGCACAAGATGATCATATTGACTTTATATATCACCTGTCTGCTTAAAAAGCACAGTGTCTGGGGAGGCAATGAGAATTCTCATCATATGAATATGAAAACAGAGAAAATTTTCCAAGAGCACACTTACTAAAGCAGCTGGAGTGTAAAGGCTTTGATAATAACCATCACAAACCCTGTGTCAGCTGCAAAGGGGTGAAATTACCAGGAAGGTAAAAAGCTTTGCTCTTTTTGACCTAGTTTGTGTGCAGGAGATTTAGAATTCTGCAGAAGTTGTGGTCAGCCAGATTTTGGAATGTTGGAATGAAGTTTACTTCTTTTCTGCTAGAAACCAAACACAATTACGAGGTGTATCACAGCTTTAGACAAAAACCCTGCTCTTTCTCATGCTCCTTGGAAAAGGAAGTCGATTTTTACTTTGATCTGTGTTCAAACTTTACTACTAGTAAAACTGTGAACCATAAAACACCCCGGGATGGAACTGGACTAGTATTTTCAGTCATAATTCCCACTGACCTGAGTTTCTGGCAGGTCTATTTTATGCCAAGCAGTTTACACAACTTTAATGCATTTCACATTTCAAGAACCGAGATAGAGGAATCATAAATAAACTTTAAAGCTGGATTTTTTTTCCCTCCACTGGGTGTCACTGTAAGGCAACAACACTAGCTCTGGAAATCTAAGGAGTTAGATTGGAGGTGCTGTATTTACTTCAGAAAGAGGCAGTGAAATAACATCACTTACTGAGCACTGAAGAAAGCCCCAGCTAGCTCTGAGACCACAAAAATATGTTTACACCACAGGGAATATTCGAGCAGAATGAATGTGCTCACCAAAAAACCCACCAAAATAAAAATGGACTCTTTCTGAAAGACCAAAAATGGAATTTAAGACTCCTTACCTGAATTAAATGAAAGACTGAAGTTCCCATTAGAACACCCCCAAGCTGCCAGGTACCTGCTCTGGAGCAGCAACAACTCATGGAAGGCCCAGGTGACTCAGAGGCAGAAATCTTCTAGGCCCCTTCCAGCCCCTAATATCTGTGAATCTGTGAATCTCAGCATTACTGCCCTCACCTGCAACAGCCACAGCTGCCTGGGACTGACACCTAAATGCCCTGGAGCTACAGCCCAGGGCAAAAAAAAAGTGGGAAAGGGAGGGAGCCAATAACTATGCATCTTATTTTAGCATTTTTTTTCCCCTTCAAATTGTATTTTTTAAAGTATCTTATGCTGGATGCATATCAACAATTCCTATTGTGTACATTATGAAAAAATATTGAGAATTTTGGTGAAACTTTCTCTACATTCAAATTCTGGTCAGTCTGCAAATATAAAAAGCAAAGCCAACTTCTGCAGTTTGATTCTTTGCTGCACAATTTTGGCCAAATTAGAAAAATTAGAAATAGGGGGAAAGAAAGAAATCCCATCAATTTGAAGGCTGGCCCATCCATCCCATATACAGCACTTAACTTTTTTCACTGTTTATGCTGAAGGTGAATGCACTGGAGAAGACTGAGACTACAAAACTAAACTGTATTTGCACAATCCATGGTCACCTAGGCTAACAATAAAGCACACACTATTTCTCTGCTAGTTATCAGTCTTTGAATGGAAATAACACATTTTCTGTTTAATCTGGTATTTTCTTCATTCCACCAATCCTTGTTTATGTGGGGACCAAGCAGTGGATTTTATTTCTGGGAGCAGGAGGAGATATTTAGTGAAAACTTTTATCTTTTCATCCCAGTGTGACCAAACCAGAGTAGTTCCACTGCTGCCTTTCACTTCCCTTTCTCTTCTTGGAGTTCCTCCTGGTCACTCACACCCATATGCTGTACAGCAACTTGCTGAGGACCACTTGAAGCATTTTCCTTACAAGTTTCTTCCTCTGTCTCATTAAAACAGTTGTTTCCACCTTGTCCTAAGCATAGATGTCCTTTATCTTCTTCACAGTCATCTTTCACTGGCACTCAAGGCTAACCATGTTGCACAGATAGTGAGCATTCTGATCAATAATCTGAGGAAAGATGGCTGCAAAGCTTTGGAGAAAGATGCCAAAATGTAGATGGTGTGGATAGCTGGGGAAATGAGTATCAGCTGTTTGGGGCCTTTTCACAGAGCAGTGGAGATGTGGCCTTCACAGCCCTGCCAAGCCACATATCTCAGCAGCATGTTGGCTTCAGATGAGCCATGTCAGAGATGCTCTCAGAGAAAGGGTAATGAAAAAAGCTGACCATGATATACAAGGCTCCAAGAGAGGTCGTAGCCCGAATATCTGCACCATGCTGTTTGGGTGAAAGCAGGCTGGTCAGTTTCCAGCCAGAAAATGAAAACTTTGTTTAGCTATCAATTTCTTAGTGGCTGTTTGCCACATGACTGGAAAAAGATAAAAGCACACTCAATGAGGGGGAACAGGACACCTTGTTCTGATGTTCACTCACTCCTCTTTCTCTCTAATGTTTTTGATTTAGCAAGACATTTAGGTCCCTGGGTCAGTGTTTTCCCGAGCTGAAGCCTGTATTTCTGATAATGACAACACACCTCATGAAGAAATTCTCTGCCAAACAAAGCAATTGCATGTCCTACCTGGACGCTGGCACCCAGAGCAGCTCCAGTTTCTCAGCAAGATTACTGCCTAGCAATGCATTCACAATCACTGTCATCACCATAACGAGGGGAAAATAGCTTTGTGTGCACGTGGCATCCAGAAAGCACAAAGAGCTAAAGCTTCAGGAAGCTTCTACAGCTGAATACAAACCCAGAGCTGCACTGGCAGAACAGAAAGTCTCATTTCTTAACTCTGAGTCACTGTGAGATGAAAACTTCACATTCAGTCCGCTGCTTTTAAAACAGGCACTGACTGAAAGGCAGACTCGGAGGTGATGTGATGACCTCAGAAGAGCAGAACACGCTGACCACCTCCAGCCAGCAGCCCACATCTGCAGGGTGACAGGGGGTTTGTCACATCCGTGCTGAGCTTTCTCCTGCACACTGGACACAGCACCACCTAGCGAGACCCCAAGCCAGGCTCGCTCAGCCTGCAGTGCAAACACCCGACAGAAAGGGCAGACATTCACAGCACGTGTAAGTAAAGCCCTCCCTCTCTGCAGAAAGGGAAAGCTTGTTTATGTTTGGTTTACAGCCTTTATTTTTTTCTCCAGGTAGAAAGGTCCAATCTATCTTAAAGTTATTAAATGCAATGATCAATCAGCACTTAATTAAACAACAACAAAGGATTTGCAGACTGTTATTATTCATGTAGTTATGCACTATCCAAATCAAAAGTAGATTTTCAAAGAGTAATAATATCCTTCAAAAGAGGTTAACATATTTTTACCTTTTGAAGGGATCAAGAAGATTTTTTGGCTGTCAGGAAAAAGACCACTGCTGTACCTGGCCCAGTGATTTATTTACATGAATGTAGCAAGGCAGATGAAACTCATGCCCAGTGTGTTTGATGTGCTCTGTCACTGTGCTCCCTCACTAAGGTAGCAGAAGCTTGAATTTTCCTGTGCAGTGTGCTTTGCTGTCCTGGAAGGTATCCATAAGACAGTATCAAATTCCATCTCTGTACTTTTATCTCCTGTTATCTGTGCAGCTCTTATGACATTTCCCTTTGTAAGTCCTCTGTATCTCTCTTAGTCTTGTGTATCTGCTTCCTTCCATGTCACCTTTGCCACTCTTTGAAAATCTACACAAGCTAAACACCTTCTCTTGTCTTCAACAGCTTCTTAAAACAATATCCCCTTGGGAACTTTCTCAACAGAATCAGTTGCTTGAAACACACCAATGCCAGTCAGCTTTGAGGCTGTCCAGCCACAGTCAGTGGTACACTCAATATCATCTGCTGGAAAGCAGATAGTATTCAATTGTTTAGGTCAATCCCAAATAATTTAAAAAGACATACCTGTGATGTGCCTTCTCGATGGCAGTACTGCATTTGAAGCATTACAAAGGAGAGTGGTTTAGAAATAAGGTGTCATGATGCAAATCCAGGAGTTCCTGGCACAGACACCTGTGGAGGCAGAATTAGAGAGCTGTCCATAGACTGGCATAGATACAGTACAGACTGTTCTATAATTTACATATCAGGGTGTGAATTAAACTCCCAGGACAATTTGCAAGTATTATCTATTAGTACAAAAGATAAACCACTGCAGATTTTCTTAGAGGAGATTTTGTTTTAAAACAAACCAAGTTGAGGAGTCATCACATCTGTACCGAGAGTCCCAGAATTACCTGGTTTTTGGATGTATTCTTTTTACCAAAAATACCCTTTTCCCCTCAGGGTTCTCACTATGCATTGACACACTCTCAGCTGGTCTGGGTGTACAAGCACAGGAGGGAATGCAGGAGTCTGACAGCAGCCCAGTTCTTGACATTCCTATTCTTACTGTCAGCAAACTCCAGAACAGTTCTATAGCTTTGTAGAAAATAAATCATCCTGATGCAGATGAGATGCTACAAACAGTGCAGCCTTTTGCTAGGAATAGACATCACAGCTTTATTTCAAAGCCTATAATCTTGGTATAAAAACATTTCTAGCTGATATCTAGATATATCTACTTCCAAACAACAGACTCGTGTATGTTCTTCATTGTGGAATATAATCTGTATTTGGGTTACAAAGGGTCATTATATATCTGATTTTTCTGTCAATATATCTTTTTCACCTGTAAAAAGTTTGGCTATTTTCTGTTATTTCAGAACATCTGGAGACATTGTTAGACTCCTGGATGTATCAGGTTTGCACCATCTGTGCTGTTTGATGGATGGGCCTGTATTTTTTTCAGGGATGTGTTAGCCACAAACATGGGAGACCAAGACTAAAAATCTATTGTGCAAGATAAAAATCACCAATCATGTCAGTTATTAACCAAATAAATGAATGAAATAAATGTTTATACACAATTTGGAGGAATTTATTTTTTTTATTAGCATTTCTTTTGTGTTTTGGACAGAAAAAAAGCTCTGGGATCCAGAGGGTCTCGGGACTAGGCCCGACTAGGCCCAGCTGGGCTCTCAGCTCGGGGTGTTGTTGGGGTTCTTCCTCTCTTGGGGTGTTCTGCCCCTCAGAGCACCCAGGAGGGCTCTGTCCATCCTGCCTTCATCCCATCTGTGTGTCCTCACCCTGGTGCCAGAATCCAGCTCCTGAACACAGCTCCTGGCTGCTGTGGGGCCCAGGCTGGGACTGCCAGCTCCACAGCACCAGTGACAGTGATGTCATTGCCATCAGGGGGGTGGATTCGGTGCTGGTTTTGTACTTTTTTTATATATATTCCATTTAGTATTATTAATTTCATTAAAGCTGTTGTAGTCTCTTTTTTTAATGGCTGAGTCTCCCTTACTCCCAGCCAGAGAGTGTCTGTTCCTGGTCTGGGGGCTGCCCTGGCCCTGAAGTGTGACACACACAGAGTGTGGTCTGCTTGTACTGTGATCCAATTTAGCAGCTCTGACACTCACAGAATCACACAGAGTGAGCTAAGAAAAAAGTCCTGTTGCACTTCTAATGCACTTCCTCCAGATCTAAACTCACTCCCTAATACACTCCATGATATGGCTGGGCATCGATCCACTGATTCATTGATACCTGTGGTCCTCTTACTATATGGCTTGCTTATGACTGACTTTTATTTTAACTTTTTTTTTTTTTAACCTCTTCTGGTCATATTTTTGTATCTATTTAGTAGGTCTTATCCCTACTGAAGCTTCCAGAGCTTCCAGTGTTAGTATAACAACACAATAATATAATGTCCTCTTATTAAATCCAGATACAAATGAAAGAGTGCTGAGAAAAGGCAGATTAATGAAGGTATTTAAAACTGGTTTCCTAGGTTTTAGAGGCTGAGATCAGATTCTCAATACTGATGACTGAAATTAGTTTACACACAAAACTGAAGACTGCAGTGAGCAGTGATTACAGTGTCCAAGACAATTTCTTTGTGGCTTAATTCCCTTTCCCCTCAGTATCTCCTGTTCAGTCTGATGGTATAAATAAAATGAGGCAATATTTTACTTTGACCCGTGATGAAATCTATGGATTTTACCATCGCAAAGTGAACATTTGCTGTCTCACGTGACCTTTTAAGCCTAGCAGCACAGTAGGAGTACATCCAGAGTGTATTTTGGGGATATTTATTTCAGATTAGCTCTAGTCTATCCCTGGTCTAATAGACTATAAGCTGATCAATAACTGGAGCACATTAGATGTGATACTGAAGGTTGTCATCTTTAATTTAATACTGAAGGAATCCACTGATCACATTGAGAACCCTTCAGGGTGTAAGCCAAAGGCACAGTAGGCAGCAACACCTAGGAGATTCACCTTAGAAACACACTGCTCTGAACTGGAATGCTAATATCCTCAGAAACATCCCGAGACATTCCAGTTAATTCCTATTCTAAGTGTGTGGAAGCTGCATTGATTTCATAACTATTTGCAATGGCAAATACATTTTGTTATGCGCTTCCCCTAACTTCTTTGTATAACATTCCAAAACAGATTCTACTGAGTAGGACCTGAGCAGCAGAATTGTAAACCAAATCAGATAAAAAAACCCTATAGCAAAGAGGTAATTCTACAAGCACTTCTGAAATGTTTTATTTTGTTTTGTTTTGTTGTGTTTTGTTTTCAGTATATTGCAATTGTGTCTCCAAAAATACAGGACATAGTTTCTAACTAAAATATTTCCATTGTAACTCTTAACAATACCTTGTATCTTAACCAGGTGCAGTAAAGAAAGCATATTTTATATATATACATAGATTTATATTTATACATCAAGATCATATTTCCAGAAATAAGTTTTGAATCTACTGAGTTTTCAACTCAAAAGTCTTGAAATGATTTAAATTTGT
>JAOEGS010010796.1:0-18229 GCA_025447755.1 Corythornis vintsioides
GAAAATGGTTTTCAAGGCATTTCTTCCTCCTTCCCAGTTCCCTCCCTTCAGCCACTTGGGTGGTCTCATTTGACAACTTTGACAATAGAGGACTTTTTTTTTTTTCATGGACAAACATTCAAGTGCAGGAGAAAATCTGGAACTGGAAAACAAATGCTTCCCCTGCTGCCTTCCCAAGGAAAAACCTCAAAGAAGCTGAATATCAGCAGATCTGTCCATGGCTCTTGGCAAAAGCAGAGCAAGAAGGAGACCTCAAAGTGAAGGGGAATCAGTTCAGACCGGTTCAGACCAGTTCAGACCGGCTCAAACCGGTTCAGACCAGCTCAGACCGGAAATGAGAATTGACATTCATAACAAGCATCAAAACCAGAATGTATTTGCAGCCTCCATCTCTCCTTTCTGCCATGACCCTGCCAGGCCATGATGCATGCAGAGGACATCATCTCTCCCCGCACAGGCTGGCATTCTCTTGGATGTGGATATGCAAGGAGTGTTTAACTCCTTACTTTTTTTCCTGATCTCTTTGTTAACCAGCTTGTGTGTTTTGCAGAAGAGGCCCCACAGCAGAATCCAGGCAGAGCAGGTCTTACAAGACCAGCTTTGTGCCTTGGGAATTTTCCCCATTGCAATGCCAAGAGGGCACAGGTGCAAAGCAAGTGAGGAGGGGGGAACATCTGAGCTGATGACAGTTCAGTGGCTCCAGGAAGCTCCCTCCAAATGTGTCTGTGCACCCCGTGCATGTTGGAGTGGTGGCTGTGAACTAGGTTTTGCAAGGGTGAGCAGCAGTGTTAGCCTAAAAACCTGTCAAATACTAAGAACAAACAAATCCTGCAGCTATAAAACACATTAAGCACTTTTCCACTTGGATTCTGGAGACAGGGAGCTGTGCTGAGCTGCTCCCTGGGAGAGGCAGAGCTGTCTCTGGGCACTTCTTTTTAAAGCCTGGAGAATGTGTGTGTGCATTTTGGATTAAACCTGCATGGCAGGAGAAGTCTGCAGCCCCCATGCCAGCCTCAAGCTTCAGAGCAGTGTTTGTCCTGGGGGTGTTGGGCAGCCCCCCCCACCCTGGCTGGGTGATGGCTCACAGGGGAGAGATGCTGCACTCTGGCAGGCATGGTACTGAGTGCAGGGCTCAATATGCTGATGTGAATGCACTAGAATATTTCTCAGCCTACCTCTAGTCATTTCTAACCTGACTTCTCTGTGTTTTCCCTGCAAATGCTGCTGCCACGGTCCTGTTTGCAGGAGCCACTCAGTAATTGGATCATTTGGAGCAAGGTCTGGAGGAGAATCACATCCAGCTACAGACACTCAGCTCCTGGGACTGAGTCACTCAGTGGGAACATGTCCCTGGACTGAAGTGTCCAGTCACTGATGTGGCATGAATTTCAAATACAAGATACTATTTATGTCAAGTAGACCTTGGCAGCTGGGGAAACAGATCAAATACCATTATAAAAACCTGGATATTAAAAATAACCCCAAACAACAACAAAAACTGCCAGGTTCTTTTACAGCTTTGTGTTCTATATGTCTGTCCATCTGAGCTTACAAGTCTTTGACACAGAAATGACATCAGGGCCACTGTGAATACTGAAAGCCAAAGCTGGCATCAGCATTTCCATTTGGGTTATTCCTTTGTGCTGTCTCTGGCACGTTGGCTTCACTGCAAATGAGGTTTGAGATCTCCATCTGGAACTGGGGGATGAAAACTTTGTCAGAGAAAGGAAACCTAGACCCAGAAGCAACTTCAGAGCTCTTGGAGTCTCCTGTGAACATGGGAAAGCAGCTCTGAACCTCCTGGATTTTTATATCTCATAAAATACAAATTTGAGCAGCATTTTCATGTCACCAAGTCATTTTACTGCATCCGGCTGCTCAAAGCATCATTTCTTTTTCCAACTTTTTTTCCCCCTTATTGGTTATAAAGCAATGGGATGGAGTCTGCCAACTGGGCATCAAATGTGCCTTGAAACTGGGAACTCAACACACGAGAGGGGAGGTACAACGCATCAGGGAGCTGGATGAGGAGTGCTCTGTGTCTGTGGAACAGAACAAGTTTTTCCCCCTTGGCTCTGTGTGTCCCTGGTTGGTGAAATGTGCCAGGTGCTCAGGCAGAAGCTGGGCATTTGCAAGATCACATGTTGGCTGTAAAATGCTGTGAACCAAAGGAAGGGGCAGACAATGGAGCCTTCCCCCCAGCAGCCCTTGTGCCAGTGCTGATGGCATGGACTGGTTTAGACAGTCTGCTGCAGAGGTGCAAAACCACTGGGGTCCCTCTGTTATGGCCAGAATTAGCTCCATGTAAATAGTGCTGGTGGTAGTGGGGCAGCTGTTTGGTTTCTCCAGCTGTTGCTGAAGTTATTCTGTACCCAGGGGTAGGGGAAAGCTCCTGGATGCCAAGGGGGTTCCAAGGTGAAGGCACCATCTCCCTCTCATCCTACTTGAGACATTAAATGACAATTTGATTCTGTAGAGGAATATAACCTGGCCTATATCTGTGGCAGATCTATAAATAGCTTTCCTCTCAGTCATTTTTCAAGACTTTTTTTTTTCTCCCCTGTAGAAGGTGAGCTCTTGGTGCTGCTCCTGGATAAAAAGCACTGCACAGAGGTGCACTTGGTGGAGACCACACAGCCCTGTTTGCTTAGGGTTCTGTCATTATTTCTACAGCCTTCTGCAGAAGGAAAACTAAGGGGTGTTTTTATTTACAGACTTTGAGTGACAGATCAAATGACCAGATTTTAGTGTGATTTAGGAAAATTAGTTAATTTGGCTAGAGAAATCGAGGATCCCCATGGAGTTTGCAGGGTAAAACTTGCTTCAGATGGTTCATAAACAAAGGGATGTGTTGCTAGGATTGCTAAGTTCAATGGATTTTGCTTTTGCAACCCACTGTTGCAGCTTTTTTTTCCCCTTTCTGTCTGGGAGATATTTAGTTGCCTCTCAGTTTTATGTTTTCCTTCTGTTTTTTTCTATATTCCCCCCCCTTTTTTTTTTTCTTTTAAATTTTTATTGTTTTCAACAGTCTGAACAGCAGGATTTGCATTTGCAGTTTGTTTCAGAGATTGGGGAAAAAAAAAATAATAAAAAAACAGATGATGAATAGCAAAAATACCAAGTGAATATTAACAAGTGATGTGTGTTGGGGGGCCTGGCCCAAAGGAAAGCATCTCTGCAGGCAGCTGGGCCAGGCACGTGCTTCTGCATGTGGGAGGGAGATGGGCAAGGGAAGGGGCATGGAGCTTGAGCAGTGTGCCCGGCGTGCTTCTGAGCCACAATATTCTCTTTCACAGTTGCCCTTAGGCACGGTTAAGCTTCTATATCAGGATGTCTTGGCCTATCTCCCAGTGCCATGATGTTCCTCAGTGACTCTTTGTGTTTGTTCTTCGTCTGACATTGCACAACAGTTCAGGATTCCTTGGTCTTGCCTTGTTTGGATTCTTTCATGAATTGCATCCATGTGTCCGAGGAGCTGAACCCTTTCACAGGATTGGGCAATATTTGCATTGAGATCAACAGTTCTTTCCTAAATGAGTGTGAGTCGTTGTTCCTTCCAGCCCCAGAAGTGCTGATGTGAAGCACAGGACTTTAGATCCAGGCACAAGGCTGCAAGTCTGGGCTACAGGATAGTATTTGTTCCTTGTATTTATCCTTGGAAGCAGCTGTTTTTCCCTTTTGGGCAGGATATTGGCTACGCCTGAAAGCCATTTAGAAATTGCAAGCAGCTCAGGATTCAGTAGCCTACCTGTTAAGTGGGGTTTCTTGCTAAAGCACATTACTGTGAAGAGCTCTGCACTTGCAGTCAATTCAAGGTTAAAGGCAGTGGATTTAGCACCTCAATCTGGGCTGGAGCTGGGCACATAATGAACAGCTCCTGTTGTGGCTGATGTGGTGGCTGCCTCTGGGCAGTACAGAGCTAACAGCCCTGCTTGTGCAGTCAGGGGAGGAGGGATGGATAAAGCTGCACCAGGGAGGCTCTTTCTATCCTTTGTTTTGTGATTCACTAACTTTCTCCAACTGGGATTATCACTGAAACCTCATTCCATTAAACATAATCTGATTTCATAACTGTCCCTAGAGGTGGTATCTCAAGAGGTTAGAAATGGAGGCCATTGTCAGCTGGGACAGAACTGTCATCTACGTGTTTGTGCTGCACACAAGTGTATGAGAGCAATCCCCAGCGTGTCAGAAAAGCTCTGGGTTTTCACATGGCTTTCTTCAAGAATGCTGCTTTTATTCTCCTTCAGTTCTCATCCTTTCTCCTGCTGTATGTCTGATTTATCAGAGTGCCTTGACATGTGCTGCTTTCCCCCCTTTCTGATATTCGTGAGCAAATCGCTACCGTTCCATGGGAATTGAAAGATAAAGAGCGAGGTCCTTGTGTGTGCTGTGCACTGAGATGATGACTGCCAGGGCTGGTAGTGATTGCTCTCTGCTTGCCCAGGCATGACTTGGATTTCTTAGCAATTCCTTCAGTGTTCACTAATAGCAGAGTCTGCAGCTTTGCTCTCTCTGGAATCACCCTAAAAACAGGTGGTGTTGTCACCAAGCTGCTGGTGTGATGGCAGGATAGGGCCCTTTGGTAGTGTTTAACAGTGGCTGTTGGGGTGGATTTCCAGCTGTGGTGTTTGATTTGCTTACTCCTGGGGCTCTTCTCACAGAAGTTGCTCAGAACTTGCTGAAAATGTCAGGTGTTTGATATTTGTGTGACCAAAACCCAGGCTATTTAAAATCAATCAGCAGTCACGTTGAACAATGATAATGGTTAAATAAGTGATTAGCTGGTCTGTGAGAGTGGTGAGGTTTGAAGATGCCAGAATTTTAGGTGCTGTGTTATTTGGCTGGGAGAACCACAGAGTTTGGCTTCAGTAGTCACCTTGAAATTATTTTTTTTTAATATTCCTAATAACTGGCTCTTGTTTTGGCTCTTTACCGAGGAGGCACTATCAGAGCTCACTAGCACTAATTGGAGAGGGGGTAGTGAGGGGAAAGGGAATAAAAGCCAAGAAGAGGGAGTGTAGAACCCAGAGACTAAGTTTAATACCATCAAACTCGGGTGGCAACACTCTCCTGAACCACAGCATCATGCCTCTTGCTGTGGGAGAGCAGAGCAAAAAGAAAAAGGAGAGAGAGGATAAGGCTGGTGAAGTCAACGTAGTTGGTGCAATGAACCCTGGGCTGTTTCACTGGAAGTTTCCTTCTGTGGGAAAAATCAACGACTGGAATGGGTCTCTCTTTTTTTTGCCACAGCAAACCTATACTTAAGTGTGATTAAAATGCTTTCGGCAAAGGAAATACCCTGTAGTTTAAGCCAAACATGGGGACATCCTTTCTCATTCTGCTTGATGTTATGGTGGTTTATGTGGCGTACTATGTCCTGAACCAGACCCAAGTCAATTAGGCACCATTTCAAAGTATTTTCTCATGCAGCCCAAGGTTTTGCTCGTGCCAAGGAAATCTGAAACTGGGGGAAATGATAGCAGGCCTGAATTGTGAGTGAGAGCAGCCAGGCCATCGGGTTAGCAGGCAGCAAGCGCTGCAGGATTCCCTGCTTCAAGGATCAAGCTGTCTTTTTCAAGTTGTGGGATTTAATGGCCTTTTTTTTTCCCAGAGATCAAGTGTGGTATTGGTTTAATATCTGATACAAGCCCTATCAGCAAAGTATATCCTCCCTTTGCCGAGGGACAAGGCGATCTAACTAGAAAATGATCAGATCCTCATAGTTCTTTCCTATCCGTAGACCAGGTGGGATTTCTGCCCCAGGGACACCATCTAAAACACGTTTGCACTCAGCCTTTGACTATTTGAAGCTTTCAGACAATCACAGTGTGGGAAAGGACATTTCTTACAAATCTTTCGCCCTTTCAGTCCCAAAATATCATTCCTTGTGATGGAAGAGAGTAATAACATGAGAGCACCATCACAAGCCAGCCAGCAAAGGAAATAACAGGGTGACCTTATAAAATCAGTGCTGAAAAAACACCCAATTATAGGGTTAAATGCCACTGAAGCAATGATTCTCCTGGTTTATCTCGCTCATGCTATGCTGCATTTTAAACCCAGCCACTGGGGACATGTGAAATGGTGCTTAAACCATCAGTGGAAGGTTCCTCCATATAACAGACAGATTTCCATGTATTCCAAAACAGCCCTAGAGTCTGGGCAGGCAAGGAGTGAGCTTAATGCCTGCCTTTGTAGTAGGAGATCTTTTGAAACTCTTATTTGATCGTTTCCCTAGATTAGGAGGATTCTGCAGTGCTTTGGAGAAATGTGGTTCCCCCTGCCCACCAACCTCCTCTCCCAAAGTGATAAGGCATCTGTAAACAGGCTCTGAAACTCTGTACAGAACCTCCTCTGTACGCTGCTTTGAAGCAGAGCTGCATGAAGACCTCTGTACCGGCTGAAAATATCTTGCAAACTGATAAAGAAGTGCAGGTACAGCTAAAATCCACTGTGTAATAAGGATTAGCAAGCCTGAGGACGTTTGTTTGGATTGAAGATGGAGCTGAAATGCAGGAGGCTTGGATTCGACCAGAATTAAACTGAACTCTGATTTCTTCAGGTGCTGTCCTGCTCCTCCTTGCCACACTCCATGTTTAAATGCTGAGAGCTCTTCGTTGGGAAAGGAGCAGTTTAATTTTCCCACTCGTGCAGGTTCTTGTTAAATACGCTGCTTTCCAGTCCGATTCTTGGCTTTCCCAACCAGCCCTCATCTCTCTGCAGCTCCCTACCCGTGTGCTGCTCCGTATTGATCTCAGATATGTGGGCAATTGCTCCGCCAAGTACAGCCTGAAAGAGCCCCATTTGATCTGCTGATGATACTATAGGATATATTCTGACTAATTGTATCCATGGAAATCAAGTGCACTTTAACTAATGGAGAAAAAAAAAAAGATAGCATGGTCAAAGCTTATTTGAAGAAATGACATGTTTTAAAACCTGACATGACTTAAAACAGAATCATATAAGTTCCTTTGCTAAAACACTTTCAGGATATATTAGGTATAACAATAGTTTTCTACATGAAAATGGCTTTGAAATCTTAAAAGAAAAGTATTTTAAAAGAAAAGAATTTTTTTTTTTGCGGTGCATTAAATTGGACGTGAATATGACAGATTTCAAAGACTGTCAAAATAACGAATTTACATCATAAATGCACAGGCTCCCTTTTTAAAGGCCTCTTCAACAACTCAGGAAGGCGTTTAATGGTGAGCAAGTTCAAAGTGTCATGGACTCCCACTGGTATAAAAAGGAGGCAATACCCACTATACTCTCTGTGTTTCAGATAATGTATCTGTCTCTTTTCAAGTTAATAAACTGCACTCCTGTCAAATTGCAGATAAATGAAAGCGACCAAGACATTGTTTTCCCCACATATTGCTAAGAAAGATATCTCCCAATATTTCTAAACGACCAGTATGCTAAAAAGAACTTGAAATGAATCCACCCTGCAGTTATTTTACAGCATCAAAGACAATGAAATTTCCACAGAGGCACTTTCTGAAGTTTTAAATGCTTTATTTCTGATAGCTGCTCATTAAGAAGCTTCGAAAGCTTTTTATTGTTTCAAAGGCAGTCATCTAAATTTTTAATCATTCACTAGTGCTATATGGTCATGATGTTACTCTCTAGCTTTAAAAAACCTTTTTTATTTTCTAAACAGTAATGTCAACATAATGTTTCCCTGAATAATTGTTAGGTATGGCCTTACTCAAACAGAAACTGTGAGAAGAGAGAAAGAGGATTCTTTTCTTTTTTTTTTTTTCTTTTTTTTTTTTTCCCCTCTCTTTGGCTCCCTTTTGCAAGGGAGAGAAATGAGACACTTCAGGAAATTAAAGCCCTGGACCAGCAGTTTACGGAGCTGGCCACTGACTTTGAAGGCTGGGCTTCTGGGATGGTTTCAGCTCAGGGACTTTTTTTTTATAACAGGGGAAGTTTGTGGTGGTGGCTTTTTTTAAGCTAACAGTGATGCTCTGCAGGCTGCTTCTTGCTCTGTGACACTTGAGTGTCCATGGGGATTAAAGAGGATTTAGGGAAATTTCCTGTCCCTGCCCCTCAGAGCTGCCTCCTACCCCACCCACGGTGAGCAGCAGGGCCAGGTCCTGCTTGGGGGAGGATGTGATACGGAAGGGGCAGCACCCACATCTCCATCCCTGTCTCCTGTGGCCAGCAGCACGTGTGGAGGAGCAGTGAAGGGCGTGGGAGGTTGGCACTCTGTGCCCCCCCAGGCTGGGCTCATCCCAGTCTTGCATCTGGTTTTGCTTTTCTCCTTGCTCCAGCATCAGTTAAAGACAGAATTTCTTCCTCGCTGCCTGGGACTGCAGATTCTCACACGCTAGACGTAGGGATGAGATTGCAGTTTATTTACTCTACAAGCTCGTATTAAATTTCTCCCTCTAGAAACCACAATCCAGCCTCTCTCCTCTTCAGGGACTGTGAGTTTTCCATTCTCAGGATCTAAGCGTTGGAATGAGCCCACGTTCCAGCTCAAGCCTCTTCCCTTTCTTGTGCCTGTATTAAAGTAGGCTCAGCTCACTGATAAGCGAGCAGCAAGGAGATATGGGGGCAGATCTAGGCTGCTCCTGCTTAGCAAGAAAGTGGATCTCTCTGAACGCAGGCACTTGGCATTTCCACCTTCCAGTTTTCAGTTCAGGTTGATGCAAAAGGAAAACCTGAGTTGCAGGAACAGCCTGTGCATGGTGTGGTCTTTGGACATCACCTGCAAGAGATCTCGAGAGAGGAGAACCACAGGCTCTTGCTAATGTAATGCTTTGCCCTCCTCTAGTGGTACTTGTGATCTGAGACTCTCAAAGGAATTGCAGATATTAATACAATAACCTTCCACTGTCAGTTGTAGCTGTTCCCTCTTGCACTTGGAGGCTGAAGGGTTGAGTGAACTCTCCTTGGAGTTTAATGGGATGGGGCTCCCACTTTAACCAGTACTTTGTGTCCCCTGAGTGATGGAGGTGTAATCCAAGTCTTCAAAGCATCTTTTACACATGCAACATGGAAAGAACTGTTGAGTAGTTATTAGTTCTGTTGTATGCAAGCTTATGCCTGCCATGGAAGTAGGTTAACATGTTTATCTGTCCCTCTTTAGCCTGGGTTTGGGTGGTTTTGAGCACACTAAATATTTTCTGGCTTCTCCTTGTGACTGCGCCAAGACTTCCTTCCCCTCTGCCTTGGACCCGGGGTGTCTGTCAACTGATCTCATCTCTAGAAGAAAAAAAAAAAAAAGGCAATTTGCCCAAGTTCAGAAGTTTTGAAACACAAATAGTTCCAAAGGCACGTTGGCTAACGTGAAGCCAAGAGAGATGAGCGTGCTCAGCCCCCGGGCCGGCCCCAGCCCTTGGAGGCACAGCAAGAGGAAATTTGCTGGTTACAATTAACTAGTGATATCATGGGAACAACAAAACAAAATGAAGTGATTGCTCCACTTGTACCAAAGGTTTGGGAAAAGATGAGTTGCCAGCCCTTGCTGTGGGGAGCTGGCCAGAGGCTGAGTCCGTGGGTGTGGGTGCCAGGTTTGGGCAGAGGGAGATGCCAGGTGCTCTGTGGCACAGCCCATGCTGCAGTGAATGCTCTTGGCCTCTTTGTGCCATGCTAGGCTCCTGGACAGTGTGGGCTTCTCTTTAGTGTCCACTGTAAGGCTGTGTCCTGGCATCTCCATTTGTTTTCTTGGCCAGCCAGAGCCCGGATCACTTTTCATCTGCTTTAGGTTTTGTTTTGCCTGGTGTAGTCACTGCTGTAGTCCCAGTACACCCCCGAGTTGTGCATCTGCCCAGCCTGGGGCTCCTCCTGATGGACCTGGGAAAGCTGCCACCAACACTTAGTGCTAGTCCTTTGCCTTCTCCAACAAGCCTTGTGAGCAGCCCTGCATCTCTTTGGGAGGCTTTGAGGATGTTTGTGAAGTTATACTTTGCTCTGAGCGTTCTTAATTCTGGTACTGGAAAAATCAAAAGGGATCTGGGAATAGGATTGATGTCCTCAGCTGGTATTTGACCAGGCTTACCATGCTGCCCAACTACCCTGGGGGAGCCATCAGTGTGTCAGGCAGATCTTTGCAGTGATCAAGCCCAGGGGATAAACCATGATCTTGCCAAAAATAGGCAAGTCACGAATACTGAGGCTGCTGTTTGGTACCTACTCTTAGAAGTCCTGAGAAAAACCAAAGATAACATGACAGTTGCTGTAAGAAATGCATGGTAAAGAAGTAGACTACATCCTGTGTGGACTGTTCAGCATCTGTCTGCAGCCCTGTTGTGCCCTACTGGGAAGGACCTGATGTTGGAGCTGGTGGGCTCTACAGAGCCTGTCTCATGCCAGATCACTGGGGAGCCTGAGCTGGGCAGGTACTGCAGCTCCATCCCTTTGGACTGAGGAGCTGCTGCTTGTGTTGGCTCCTGCCGTGTGGAACGCCAGGGGTGCCTTGGGAAGCCACCACATCATCTTTCCAAAGCCTACATTTGCAGAACACACTTTTCCTGTAATGATAAAAGACTAATTACAGCTACCCAGAATCTTGTCTGAAAATAATTCCCACCCTGTGTCGAGGATGACCAAGGAAAACAAAGGCAATGAATAAATAATAAAAATTTGCCTAACGTGTATTTTGCCAGAGACAAAACATCCAGATCTGTATGTGCTATGTTTGGAGCTAAGTTTAGAACTCAGGATTTTGGACAGACTTCTAAATACTTAGATGCAGGGTCTCAAGCCCTTCTCCCAGACTGCAAACATCCTGTGTTCTTGGCTATTTTCATGTCGGGATCCATGCTCTGTTACCTTTCCAGAGAGAGTTTAACTCTGGCCCTTGGTGCAGAAAGAGCCAAGGGCTTTGGGAATAATTAGAAGCTGATTAGTTCATCTGCTACTGGCATATTTGGCCTATCTTTGAAGCTTGAAAGGAAGGGATGGAGCAAGATACAGCTCTTGCATCTGTGAAATTCTTTCCCATTGGCAACCTCTGACAAAGTTGTAATTAATGGGGCTCTTCCAATTTAAGATGTAAGTGCTGTCACAGGCAGTGGCTTTCCCAGACTCTGTAGGTCCCCCCACATGGAGGGAGATCCCAGTACAGTCTCCTGGGGCCAGAGCTGGATATAAAGCTGCTGCTCAGAGCAGTGCATTGGATGCAAGCAAGCGTGGCCAGCAGCAGAGCTAAAAGCAGAGCATTTCCATTTGTTTTTCCTGGCTCAGTGCACGCTTAGCATTGCAGGGTGAGGGAGAGGGAGAGTTCCCCCAGTCTCCATCCCACCATGCTGATTCCTGCAGGGTGTGATGCTTTACACCCAGCCAGGTGTCAGGGAGCTATTTCCATGCACAGCAGGTCCCAGGGAAGCTCCTTTGAGGTGTTCAGTGTGTGGGTTTTCTCAACCTGCACCTTTGGCTCCTTGTTGACCTCAGCTGAAGAGCTCTCGAGCGGGGCCAGTGTGAGAGCAGAACCAGTCCCTGCCCACACTGAGGATGGAAATGCAAACTCCTGCCCACAGGCTGCTGGCTCCCGGTGCCATTTGGTCTCCCAATACCCTGTGTGCTGTATTTCAGTGTTGTAATTACCAGTCTGGTTCCTGACAGCTATAAAGCTGTCCTCAGGAGAGCATGATGGATGATGTTGTGTTGTTAGACTGCCTTTTCTGGGGAGTGTTGCTAACTTGCTGGCATGTTCCTTGAGGTGATCCTCGGCTGCTCCATTGCTTCAGAGTGAGCCACAATTCCCCACTGCTTTCACTTCCCAGTCAAACTGGTTGCTCTGAGGCTGCAGCTGATGTTGGCAATGCTGATGTCTAAAGGAAAGAAGCTGGACTTTTTTTCCTTGAAGCAGAGAGTTTACCGGAATGACTCAGCAGAGGCAGCATAGCTCCAGATGGTCAGTTGGAGAGAATACCACCTCTATTTATTATTGCAAACTATCTGCACATGTTTTTGTACCTTATTTCTTCTCTCTGTTTATTCTGAAAGAGTTAAACTTCATTGTTCCATCAGCGCTGGCAAATTAGATCCATCCTATGGTACCGTTTCCTCTTTCCTCCTGAATGATTTAGGTGATTAGCTAACTAAAAACTTAAAATACTTGATCTGAAATCTGTTCTTGGGCAATAATCAAGGGTTTCAACTTCAAGTTTCGTTGCTGGAGAGACTGCCTGCTGGTAAGCTCCGAGAGTTCCTGCAATGTGCCAATGCAAAGCACCTTGTGTGCTGTCACACCTCCCTATCTGCACATTCAGATTCAGGAAAAAGCTTCCAGGATGTTCTGAGCATGACCTGCTCCTTTTCTACCTTGTAGAGTTGTGGAGGGTGGGATCTGTCTCATTTAACTTAGACAGCACCTGACTTTTAAGCAGATGAAACTAGATATCCTGGCTCCTTCTGCAATGAACAGACAGAGCAGGTGCCCTAAAGGGAGAGCACTTCAGTCCTTAGATTGATGTCCAAGGGAGGTTTGAGGAGATGCCCTGCGGTGATGTCTACTCTCTCCGCTGCCAGCAGCAGTTGCCCACGTGTCTTGCTAAGACCTTATGCCTGACTCTCCTGTGGCAGGATGGATCCTACCTGCAGGCACACATTTTTAGAGGTATTTCTGTGCCTAAACAATCAGAAGACGCCTCGCAGGATTTACGAGAAAGGTTCTTCAGTTCTACTGAAATAAACGGGATTTAGTTTAGATAAGGCAGACATTTGGGAAACCTGATGTCTCACGTATTCTCTAAGCACTTCAAAAGAGCTTGTGCCTTGAATGTTCTCTCAAAGTAAGGTCAGATTTGGCTGACAGACATTTAATACGTTTGATCTTAACGTGACCCTCAGGAAATAACAAACTTTTATTTCAAAATAGATGCTTTATTCTGAAGGATTGAAAATAGAACCTTTCCCACTGCTGCTTTTGAGTGATGTAATCCTTCCCACCAAGGTTTTGACTATGCCATCCCACCTCATGGTACCTTCCCTCAATAGTAAGGGGGAAGATGACAGGGTCTGAGTCCAGTTTTACTTTGGGATGTACAGGGCAAACTCTCCTATAGAGACTCCATGTATTTCTGATCTTAAAAGTCACTGTCAGTGTTGACTTCCAGCTTCTGTCATGCCCTAAGTTGCTAAGCCTGGTTTCAGAAGAGAGGCAACTTTGTGCTAGCAAGGGCCAGCTGCAGTATTGAGCTCCTTCTGGAGAGCCATAAGTTTGGTCTTTTTGTCTTTTCCTTGTTTCTTGGAAAAAAAAAAAAAACAAACCAACAAGTGCTGGAACATCTTCACTGGAAACCCAGATGTGGCATCTTGGAGCTGTGTTTTCTCTGGTAAATAAATTTCAAGATGAAATTAAGCTAAACAAAGCTGAACTAACCCAGCCCTGCTGCTGGAGTGTTTTGTTGGGTTTTCAAACATCTTTGTGATGATTCTGTTCTTTCCCTCTTCTCCCAGTGCCATGTTGAAACATTACATGACTTGAAAGCCTGAAAGTCATGGAAGGGGGTAGTGGGAGGAGGAAAATATAAAGTAAGTTGTACAGACAGCTATCAAGGGGGCGGGGGGGGGGGGTGAGGATTTTTTTTCTGTAAGCCCCAGTAACCACATGAAAGCTCTTTAAAAAAAATAACAAAACAGTCTTCTCTGTAGCAGTTCTAGTATTGCAGGTAGTAAAGGCTGGTATTAATTACCTGATTGAGCTTATTGCTGCAGGTGGAAGCTACTCAGGAGCTGAAGTGTGTGGGTGGCCAGTCACACTGGTTCCTATAAAGCTAATGGGACACCTTGTCAACCCCAACCTCCTCCCCGGAGCCTTGGGAGCAGAAACAGAGCAGGTTTCTGGAAGACATTGCGTGGAAGAAATCTAAAGGATCCTGGTCTGGCTTTCTGGAGCCACCTGGATCCAAGTATGTGCAGACGTGCATGTCTGTCTGCAAACCAGACCTGCTGCAAGAAGAAACACTCGTGTGACACAAACAACAGCCTTTCAGAAGCCAGCACGGTGGGTGCTCCAATTAACAGAGCCATGACGATCGCTGGTGCTCATGAGTTCATTACAGAAGACAGACAGACATCTGCAGGGGTCTTAAAATAATGGCTGCTTTTATCTGGTGATTGGCAGAGGTGGGGTGACAAGGATGTGCTGCTTAGCATAAACCGATTTTTTTTGTCTTTTTTTTTGGATGCCATCAGAAAATACAATGTGGACACTCATAAGCAGCAGCTCAGTGGAGGATGACAGGGTTGCAGCAACCTTTGCTTCACCCATCTCATGTTAGCATGGTCTTCCCAAAGTGCTCATCCATAGGCTTGAAGAAGGAGTAAGCTTCCTGGTCTCCACTGCTCCAGACTGGTGCTGGGAACAGGTTTTTGCCACAGCACTGGTGTGTTCTGGGCAGCTCTGCATGTTAACTGCCTGGACAGGGACCTTGGGCTTACCTAAGTGCCTCGTGCCAGGATCTTTTGTTCTCTCTGGTCAGGTCTGTCACCATAACTGCCAAGGCATTGCTCAAATCATGAAATAATGGCAGAAGTACCCTTTGAATTTGTCCTCTCTTCCCAGGGCTGTGCAGCTCTGCCATTGCTGGCAGCTTTCCTAAAGGCAAAGAGATCTCGCATCACTTTCAGCCTCTTTAGTCTCTCTGACTTGAGAAACATCCTGAAGCGCTCAAAGAGAAAAGTTCCAGGGCTGCTCCCGTCCAAATCAATCACTGGCACATCCATATGGGAAAGACTTGTGACAATTTGGGTTTCTCATGAGTCTTCTGAGATTCCCGAGGTTTTAGTCTGATTTATTTTCCTTAAGCTAGGCCCAGCAACAGAAAATGAGAGGTTATTAGTTATTTTCTAATTATACTCTGACCTTTTACAGTACTTCTCAGTTAGGGACTTCAAAGCCATTTGCAAACTTTCCTGAAACTTTCTCAGCATAAAGAAATACCACCTTATTTTTCAGGTCAGAAAAGTAAAGTGTTTTCCCAAAATATATGAGGAGCTGAGCTGGGATTAGACCCCAGACCCCCAGCTCCCAATCCCTTACTTTAACTGCTGGCTCAGCCTTTGCTCATTCTAGGATGGGAGAAGCAATTGGGAATAAGAAGCTATTACTGGGGCAGGCAGTCTGTAGGGGATAGAGTTTCTGCTCTTACAATAATGTATTATTTAGGACTGGGTTGTGATTGGAGATGGACTCCAGCTGTAAATTGGCACTGCTGGGATTGAACACTGAAAACCCCAGAGCGGGGAAGCATTTGAGTTTTGAGGTTTGGGGTCTATTACTGAGGATTTCCAGAGATGTCCATTCCAGAAGCCTGCAGCACATCTTCTGCAGCACTTATCTCTTGCTCTCAATACTTTCTTTTGCCATGCAGGAGAAGAGATGGGAGGGTTTTCTGTGCTGTTTGGATTCCTCCCTTCTTATTGACCAACTTAAGCAAAATTACTTATGGAACTAATAGAAGGGGACAGACTTTCCCATTAAAATGTTTTTCTGCCTCCTTGTTGCATTGCTGCCTATTTGGGATGTGTGTTAAAACAGGGAAAAAAAATAAGAAAAAGGGATGCTGATGTGTCTTATTTGGTCTTTCATTTGAGGATTGCTGGTTATTTTCAAACTGAACTTAAGCAGAAGGCCACAAGAGTTTAAACCTGATTAAAAGGATGCAGGAGAACATGAAATGCTGCTCTCCAGAAGCTCTCAGACTCCCTGTTAATCTGTGCTGACACCTTTTAGCGTCAGGGTTAAGAGACAAATAAAGAACGTGGGGCAAATGGGATCAAGACAAAAAAAACCCCAACAGTGAATTAGTGAATTAATGAAGAAAGATCTTGAGAAAAATGTCTTTGATACCTAAAAATATCCAATAGTGTGTATTAGTTTAAAAGCATATTTTCAGTGCAGGGATAAGTGCACGCAGCAGGGAAGAAAATACAAGAGACAGGCGGTAGAAGAGAGTGTAGAGGGTGAATTTAACTGACAATAGATCACTAGAGCCTGTGGTATCACGTTTGTAGGGTTAAAAGGCTAAACATCTTCGTATTTAATGGAAGATGCTCCTAGAATTTTCAAAAGCAAAAGATGGATGGAAAAAAATCTGCTGCCTGGGAACTTGAAAGAGATGCACTTTTGAGACCCAGAGCCTGGAAAGCTGCAAATCTATTCAAGGGAGAGACCCAGCAGATCCGTTGCTTCCCTTCAGCTTCTGCCTCAGGGTGTCTGTTGTTGCTGAGACCATTCCCAAGTGTGCTCCTTGCCCAGGCTGTGTGTCCTGCCTCCTGTCTGGCTGACTCACCTGCAGTTAAGGGAAGACCTTCAACCTTATTCGTAGACAAGCACTCTTCTTGGCCAATGAAGAGAAACCTCAACAGAGAAGGGTTTGCATGTCAAGCAAACACTGTGGTGTGATTTGGGTTTCATAGTTAAATACTTTATACCACTTGACTGAAAATTGCTCTCAGGTGTTAGCCTGGAGTTGGCAGGGTTAGGACCAAAGTGAATGATTATAATTCAGAAATCTACTATAACTTGCTAATCATTGTCTTTCTTAGAGTTTTTCCACACATTCTTTGAATCAAGAAATGATGGGGTTGTTTTTATTTGGTAGAGGTGGACTTTCTAGGTAACCTGTGCTCTCTAAAATCCCCTAAATCATGTTCTTGGAGAACAAACATCCAAGGATGCTCTACAGAAAAAAAACCAAAACAACTACTTGAACAAAGCTGTATCTTACATTAAAATTGGCAAAACTGCTTAAGGCAACCCAATTGCATATTTTTATTAGTATTGGGTTGTGATGCTGAACAAAAAGTGACAAGTGTGAATAAGATAAAGGTCTTCATTGTGCATTAAATATTTAAATTGTTACTTTAAGGAAAGATTTTATATTTTTTCTTAAAGACCATAAAACATTTATGATACCATTTTACAAAATTAGGAAGGGGAGAATTGGCTTGAAGTCTTCTAAACCCATTAAATTTGCATGTTGTTGTTCAAAGCAACAGTTAAGAAAGCAAGAAAAGGAAAAGGTCTAGAAGGCAAGAATATATCTATATTAGAATATATATTTGATGGTTTTATCTGAGAATCAGAAACCTGGTAATTGAACTGGTTTAAGGCTGAACACAGGTTTGATCTGAGGGTTAGGCTGAGCAATTAATGACTGGAGTGAAGAATGACCTTTCCACGCCAGGCAGGGGAGAAGAGGTTTGCTCCCAGCAGATACTGGATACAGCCAAGAGATAAAGCTGCTCTGTGGAACCAGCTGCTGAAAGTTCAGGAATAAAACTTTGCATCCTATAAGAAACTGTAAGTTTCTCAAAGTGTCTTTGGGCACCTTTGCAACAAGTTTTGTTTCTTCAACAGCTGGAGCAAGAATGATGCTACAGAGGAAGGAGAGTGAGGTGGTAAAGCTGCTGGTGCCAAGGCAGGTCTCTGCTGTGTCAGAGATGCTCAGATGTGAAGGACCTGATAAAACCTCTTCTGGCAGCTGCTCTTATGGGCTTTTGGGGTGCATGTGCTTAAGGGTGTGTGTGTATGTGTGTCTCCCAGAGCAGATTCTGTGCTGTAAACCCACAATACAGACCATGATGAGGAATTACCCCAGCTGAGCTGTGCTGGAGATGGCCTTGGGTGAAACTGCAACATGGTTTTACCAGAAAATTTAGAAATAACCACCCAAGGGAGTGTGGAGCAAGAAGCCTGGGGTAGGGGGTAAAACCATGCTGAACACACAGAGCAAATACCTCGCCTCCCACCATGGCAGGAGGTCCCCATCACCCCTACCCACCTCAGGAACTCAGCTGTGCCAGCCCCATCCTCCTCCTCAGCATCGGGAGAGCCCCTCCCCGGTGCTCTGCTGCAACCCTCCCCTGTGCCACCCACCCGACGAGAAGAGCAATTTGTTCCCTTTTGAAGAGAAATTAATTGTGGCGCAGGAATAAACGGTGGGATTCCCATCAATCCAGTGACTCCGAGTGGAAAAGCTGGCACCGGGAACCCCGAGGCGAGCGGCAGCGCCATCGTCGCGTGTCGCGCTGCTGGCGGGGAGGGGCTGTTGAAATCCCAGCTCCGGTCTGCAGAGCGGTGGGAAACCCGCTCGTTGGCGTTTTGCTTGGTTAGTAATTACATCTCTTTTTCTTTTTTTTTTTTTCCTTTTTTTTTTTTTTTTTTTCATTTTTTTTTTTTTTTCTTAAAAGGAAAAAGTAATTTTTACCCAATCCTTTTCCCCCGTACCACTTTTGAAGATTTATTATGTATAAACTTGGA